>JAOXJP010113793.1:0-14044 GCA_025762735.1 Platanus orientalis
CACACACACACACACACACATATATATATATATATGTGTGTGTGTGTGTGTGTGTGTGTGTGTGTGTGTGTGTGTGTGTGTGTGTGTGCTTGTGTTGCAAGGTTTAAAAGAAGTGTTTTAGCTACATGTCCTGCAAGTTAGGTCATTCCACCTTCACATAACCTGATTATGGTTGGGTTACTTTTAACTAACGTTGAACATCATGTAGCTAGGATTCCACAAAAGGGGAAACCCTATGGGTGATTGTGGGTTATAAAAGAAACCCTACCCACCTTAGTTTTTCAATCAAATTTTAATAAATAGAAGAAAAAAAAAAAGATTTGTTGTTTCTCTCTTATTCAAGTGAAGATGCTTCTTCAAGCTTGGTACCTAAAGTTTGAACCGAAGGATGGTGATCTCCAAGGGCTGTGAAGGTAAGTGATTACCTCAAACACAGGTATTTCTCTATTCTCTCTCTCTCTCTCTTCTCTTTATGTTGTCCTCTTTTCCTTCCTTCATTGTTTACTATTTCTCAATAAAAGAAATCTGAAAATCAACTCAAGAACCATTCGCAAACAAGTTCTCAAACCCTTTAACCCTATAATCAGTTCCCTTTGTTTTCTCCCAACAAGAATCATTTCATATTCCAATTTCAGACCCTGCGGCTAACCTTCCTTAAAATTCTCTCTGTATTCTATCCAGAAAATCAATATCCCACTTCAAATACCCTTGCAGCAGCAAGAACTCTGGAGTTTGGATTTATATTTTGAAGATTGAAGAAAATCTCCTTCTTTATCAACCCTACGGCAGTCTTTAATTGATGGTTCTTGGTTTCTGTTTCATCAATGTGGAAGGGATTATTGTTTGATACATCTGGTGATCCTAAAATCTGATTATAGTGCCTTGATTCCAGACCCAGATACTACCCCAATCAGCCTATATTGTAGCACATCAGTAACACCCTAAATCCCATTGTTCCTTCAATGTTTGAACCCTATCCTAAACCAGATTTGATTAGTCTATTTGATATCCTATCATTCCAAAACTTCTATCCTTTATACGCATAATCGTGGTTCATCAATACACCCACACTACACTCGTATACCTCCCTGTCCTAATCCTAACTCACCCACTGCAGTCGTATTTAACCTATTGTTCAGACTTATTACCTACACCCACTAGCTTGTTAATCTTAAAATCCGAACCACTAATTTGGGATACACTTGATGTTTCCACTATAAAACAGTCCCTATCATTCCTAATATTCTGTTATTAGCCATCTGTGTCTTAACCATCATCAGCCTCATAAAACCCATAGTGTACACTGTTGTTTACACTCAAATCAAAACCTAATTAAACCCTTGTGTTATCTCAGAAAAAAAAATTTAATTAAATAAATGAACAGACGAGGAGGAATCTTGATGTAACACTATAAAATTGTTGAAAAATGAATTAGCTTGATTGAGGAAACAACACATGGGCATATACATATGAGAAATAAAAAAGGTTTCTCAAATTAAGGAAACAACATAAAAAATAGTACAAAATAATTCAAAAAAATGCCATAACCTACATTCCACAAGAGAATAAAAAGAAACAATGATTAAATCATATTAGTAAAGAGGGATTGAAACATCTAGTTGCACTAGGTTAATAAATTCCATTAAGGATCACTTTCTATAGCCTGAAAATAGAGAATGGAAACCATCCTTCATCTTTAAAGACACTAATGTTTTCCACCCATACGACATAGTTTAGATACCAAATCGCCACTGTCTACAATGATCACAGATTTGAGGTGATTGCTCATGAACAAAGCCATAAATTGGACTATAAGAAAATAAAGAAAAACACAGGTGGCTAAAAATTAAGAGGAAAAAAGTACATAAATAAATAAATAGATAAATAAATGAATGAATAAATAAATTTACTATCTAACAAAGCAAGTTAACCCCAATAACTAAGCAGGAATCAGACATTGATCACTAACCACCAGAATGTGAACATAAATCGTAGCAAAATAATTTCCAAGAGCACCAAAAGTGCAAAATCATAGCCATACATACAACTTTTATGAATTGTAACACCATCATGATGAGACTTTAAATAAATAAAAATAATAATCCAGTAAACAAAGTAAAGAACTTTAAACCTGGACCGGTTGTTGGGGTGAGAGCTAAATCATCACCCTTGTAGCACACATCCTCTAGTATCAGTAGCTGGAGCAGAGCAAATGAACGAAGAGATGCGGGACTTTGCAGAGAAAATGGGTATTTGGCTACTAAACGATGGTGAGGATGGGTGAGGGACTTTACTGCTTGGAGGAAAGATTTATCATAGAGTGGCAGGGTGAGGCCTCTGTGAGCTTTGGGGACTGGTTAGAAAGGCTTTGGTTTACTCAAAACGAAATCTTCTCTCAGGTGTTGCCTTAGACTTAATTTTCTCCTCTCCTTTCGGTTGTGGGGTTTCCAAGAGCAGAGAAAATGGAGTTTTTTGATCTACTCCCTGGTCCCCCTCTTTTTCTGTTGGCTCCAGATTTTATAGAGATGGAAGCTCTTCACGTGATTCCGTTCAACGCAAGAGGTGGGGTGGTCTTCAAGGAGCCTCTTCGTCGAGCAACCAACCAGCTAGAGGTGCGTTGGGTTGCCATCAGTTGGGGGGTTTTGTTTTTGAGGTTTTCACCAGAGAGTAGCAGAGATGAAGAGGGTGTTGGTTTAGATTTTTAAGGTTTCACGAAAGGGGAATGAGAGAAACAGAAGCCTTGATAGAGGCTTCAGCGCAGGAAGGGGGGCCTTCGACAGGGTGCAGATGTTGCAGGTTTGGGTTGGTGGAAGCATGGCCTGGAGATCTGTAGGTTTTCAAAGAAAGGGATGCATTGGATGGGGGTTACAAAAAGGGAGATCGGTCAAACAAGGGAAGGGGATGCAGGTTTTGCTAGTTGAATAAGAAAGGAGGGGTTTGAGCAGAGAGAGGGAGCAACATTGTAGGTGGCTGGGGTTTAGGAAGTTGCATGAAAAGGGGAAATTTTGGGGAGATAGAGAGAGTAGAGGGAATAGAAGAGAGAGAGAGAGATAGAGAGTGAATTGGGGTGAGAGAGAGGAGATGGGAATTAGTGGGGGGAGAGAGAGAGAGGGGGGAGCACAGTAGAGAGAGAGAGATAAAGAGTGAATTATGGAGAGAGAGAGAGAAGAGGAGAATCGGTGGGGAAGAAGAGAGAGAGAGGAATTGGTGGGGAGCAGAGATAGAGAGAGAGGGAGAGAGAGGCATCAGGGAGAGAGGGAGAGCATAATAGGGAGAGAGAAAGAGAGAGGATAGGGGAATTGGTGGGGGAGAAGAGAGAGAAAAGGGGAATCGGTGGGAGAACAGAGATAGAGAGAGAAAGGGTTACCTCATCCGTTGCGCAAGAGGATCGACTAAGAAAAAGGAAGAAAAAGAAGAAGAGAAAAGGAGAAAAGAAAAGGAAAAAAGAAAAGAAAAAAAATACATAATAAAATAAATAATAATAATAAATGAAAAAAAATAAAATAAATAGAGGGGAGCTATAATGTGTCCCTCTGCGTCCCCATACACAAAAAGATAAAACAAATGGTGTTCATAGCATTAAAACCATTTAAATAAACATTTGTTCATTATTCAAAAAGAGGCATCAAAACCATCATGTGTTGGCTTGTGGTGTGGAGAAACAAACTATTTTGGGTGTAGGTTTTCTTCTGAAAAAAATAATGATAATAAAAATAAAATAAAATAAAATAGTAATTAATGAAGCCTAAAATAATAAAACATTAAAGGGACATTGGGTGGATTTGATCGATCAGAATTGGCTGGATTATGAGGAAAGGCTAGGGATTGCTCTGCTTGTCTGTTGACTTAAAGAGAAACGCCAATTGGGGACTGTGCTAAAATTAGGTGCTTACAGTTGTTTCATGTAAATTTCTTCTTCCAGTTAGCCATTTAGGAAGACAATCTTTACATCCATCTAATGGATAATCAGATTTTTTATAGCAGTCATCGCTATTAGTAATCTGATAGCTGATATTCTTGCTATAGTGGCATAAGTATCGAAGTAGTCAAAGTCTTTCTTTTCTCCACACCCTTTAGCAACCAATATGGCCTTAAACCTTTTAAGTATACCATATGGTCCGAGTTTTCTTCTAAAAACCAACTTGCAGCCGATGGGTTTACAACCTTAAGGTAGATCCACTAACACCCATGTTTGGTTGGTAACAATGGAGTGCATTTCGTCATCTGTTGCTTCTTTCCAAAAGACAACATCATGAGATGACATTGCTTCATTGTATGACAATGGATGACCCTTTGCCAGACAAACAACATAGTCAGGACCAAATTCCTTCAGCTTTTTTTCTCTAGAACTTTTTCGAGGTTCAACTTGCTTGGAAATCTCCGGTTTTTTCTTATGACTGGATTTAGGCTCTCTTACCCCCACTATTTCCTGACTTTTTCTAGAATGGAAAAGTGTTCTCAAAGAACTCAGCATTGATATATTCAACCACTGTGAGGGGAAGGTGTTTCTAGATTTAGAAATCTGTAACTCTTACTACTCATAGAGTATCAAATAAAGGCACAATCTATTCCTCTAGGTCCAACCTTTGCGGTTTGCTCATGCGGTAATTTAACTTGTGCAAAACAACCCCAAACCTTGAAGTAACCTAAATTAGATTTCCTTCCTTTCCATATTTCATATAGTGTGACACATAGTGTTTTCTGAGGAACACGATTCAAAACATAATATGCAGCTAGCAAGGCCTCTCCACATAAACTTGGACATGCACCTGAACTTGTCAGCATAGAGTTGACCATTTCAGTTAAGGTGCAATTCTTTCTTTCTGCAACTCTGTTTTGCTGTGAAGTGTATGACACTAACATTTCTCTTGTAATTTCATGTTCTTCATAGAACTTAATGAAATTTGAGTTAATGTACTCACTATCTCAATTAGACCTTAGTGTCTTAATCTTCAAGTTAAGGGAGTTTTCAACTTCAGCCTTGTATGACTTGAACTTTTCAAATGCTTCATCTTTCATCCTAATAAAAAATATATTCGTATACTTGGACACATCGTCCATAAAGGTTATGAAATACATTTTACCTCATCTTGTAAGAGTTTCGGTCATCTCACAAATATCAGTGTATACCAAATCTATAACATTCATTGATCTTTCTACACTCTTAAAGGAGCCACGTGTAATTTTGCATTTACTATATGTGATACATTTGTTATTAGAAAAATCACCTAGATTAGTGATTAATCCTAATTCAGTCATCCTATTAATTTTCTTGTAATTAACATGTCCTAATCTACCATACCATAGATTAATTGACTCAGACATGTAAGCAGAAGCTTTGCTTACAAAAGCTTTGCCTACAAAAACATCATTCTTTGACAATACAACTTTATTGGATTCAAACACCATATTGAATCTGTTCTTAACTAAGAGATACCCTAAGACGAGGTTCTTCCCAATGTTTGGGACATATAGGACAAGTTGTAGAAATACAGACTTCCCATAAGTGAATTTCAGCTCAACCTCTTATTTGCCACTGACACTAGAAATAGTGGAGTTTCCCATGTACATGTTCATTCCACTTACGACTTCGTAGGACTTGAACATGTTCCTATCATTGTAGATATAGTGGATAGCACATGTGTCTAGCTACCATTTGACTTCATCTCCAACTAAGTTTAGTTCAGTGATCATGGAAATGGTCTTCTCCAGTTTAGCAACTTGTTTTCCTTTCTCAGATGAGATATTATCAGTTTTCTTACTTTGGCAATTATGAGCCATGTGGCCTGGCTTTTCGCACTTGTAACAGGTGAATTTGAATTTCTCTTTCTTGAAGGGCTTCTTCCCATCCTTGGACTTCATCTTAAACCACTTCTTTTTTAGTGGTTTCTTGCCATTAGACTTATTCTCGATGACATAAGCCTTTACTGATTGATCATCATTCTTCCTTTTGAGCCTATAGATTTCCTCAACACAAAGATGATATTTCAAAACTTCCATGGCGAGTCTTCTCGTTTGTGCATTAACTTGAGCTTGTAATCTTTTCAAGATGGTGGCGGCTTGGCGATTGCAACATTGACTTAGTATTTCGGGGGAAGTGGCATCCCATGAGCATATATCGAATCAACTATTTTTTATAATTCTTTAACATGCTCAAGAATTGACTTGTTGTCAACTATTTTTAAATCCAAGTAGTTATGTCCTTGATACTTTTGGTTGCCAGACTCTTCACCAAGGTAGACAGCCCTTAGAGCATCCCATAGCTCTCTAGCGGTCTCCAACTTGCCAGAAAATTGATTGAATAGTTCATCAGTCAATGACTCCAAAAGATGATAAGTGCACGTTTCATCATCACGATCCCAAATTACTTTAGCACGGGCAGCCACCCTTATCCCTGCTTCAGTGGCGCCTTCAAGGGCAGGATATATGGGGGCATCCTCAAAAAGTACATACTTGACTTCAAGGTGATCGAGCCAATAGAAGATCTGGCATTTCCATCTCTTGTAGCTCTTCCATTGAACTTGTTGGCTTCGAAACCTGGAGGAAAGGGATTCACGTTTGCACTCGCACTTTTGGCGAGAGTAGACATATCTTCAAATTGTTGGATCTGTAATCTAATAATTCAAAAAATATGTTAATTCCATAATCTTTAAGTCAAGTACTTTTAATTTAATAAAAATTAAAACCAAGTGACCCGATACATAAAGGTGTTATTTTATGCATTTCTTGAAGATAGTCGAGGCCTTCCACAAGATTATGCAAGGAAGTGTGCCAAGTTGTCTCCGAGATACAATTAAGCTTAGAATCAACTCCTTGATTTTTAATGGGCTTGCACGGCCCAACAAAGACGTATGATACTTCCCCTTATAACTTATTTTCCTTTAAAGAGTCGGGTGTTCAAAAACGTCAAATTTTGACAAGTCCAAATTTTGCAAATATTCAACAAAGTGTCCCCTTATCAAGTTGATAAACATATATGAGAACCGAGTCAAGAAGACCACGATAGCACCATCAAACCTTGTGGAAGTTCACTATTGTGAACACTTTAACACTTGGTTGAAGTGGTTTCACAAACCCAATGATGCATTACAAAGCTCCTACAAAGGAGATGTAGTTCCATGGGCTTGAAGGAACATGTGTTTTGCAACACATATCTAAGGGAGAAAGAGAGAAGAGAAGGTATAAATCCTCATTTGCCAGCTCATTCTTCTTCCTCTTCTTCTTTCTCTTAATGCTCCTCTTCCATTAGCCCAGATTTTGCTCTCTTCTTTTCCACTTGGGAGCCCAAGGGCTCTTTTCATAGTGGAAGTGGCCTTCTAGCCACTTCATCAACTCCCCATGAGGTATCAACCTCTTATTGATCCACATTCAGCCTAGACATGGGGGAATGGACCTTTATCAAGCTCCGCATAGGCTCTTTCTTACGTCAGACGCAAGACTGGGTCGGTTTTAGGCTGTGTCAATTTTGGGCCTTCGCAAATGAGCCCAACTTATGACAAATGGATTTGATCCATCACATTCGCGCACTTGGTCCACTCATTTGCAAGCATCAGGTCCACTCATTCGTGGGCTTAGGTCCACTCATTTGCGCACTCCTAGGGCACACCATTCATGCACTCATGGTCCACGAATGACTTATGGTCCAGTTCATTCATGCACTCATGGTCTGCGAATGACCCATGGTCCAGTTCATTCACGCATTAGTCTAAGTTTGGACCTATCAATCGCAAGTGATCTGGATACCACGATATCACATTTGGACCATCAAAAAGAAATTTTGCGACCCCTAATGTAACTCTGGGACAATGCACACGTTCAAAGTGCAAAGTGCTCCTCAAGAGCCCTTCTGCCCAAGCCCTTGCCCTTGTCCATGCCCGTGCATGTGCACAAGGTGTTATGCACCTTGCTACACCATAGCAACCAAGAGAGAGTGTATGAGTCTCTCAAAATACACAAGAGTGATAAAGAGTTGGAACTTATATACTGCATATTATTTTTTACTCTAACCAATGTGGGACTAAACAATTGAGAGACAATTTTGAAAACAAACAAATTTGAAAACTTAATTTAAGGAGTTGTTAATGGAATTCTTAAATGGCAATAATGACCATGTTAATGAAATGTTTTAAATGGCATTAAATGCCTTAGTTTTCAACAATTATTGGGACCAACCATTATGCATTGGGTAGATACATCCAAACAAAAATTCATGGTCAAAGGATGATATGTATATATCTTTTTTTCTTGAAATGTTAAGGGTGAGTTTGGATTTAGGGAATTGGAAGAGTTGAAATGGAATTGAATTACTCAAATCCATTTATGTCATTTGGGATCGATTTTAAGTTACGGAAATGGATTTAGGTCATCCAGCTCATGTTAGCTATGCTTTAAGACCATTCAAATGGCTAAAATGCCATCCTCCCTCATAAAATTGTGAGGATTTTTTTCAATGCAAAGTACCCAAAAGTCCCTATGCTATTTTGTTAATTAACCAAATTGCCCCTAAAAATCTAGCTCATGTTACCTATGCTTCTAGTATATTCAAATGATTAAAATGCCCTCCTCTCACAAGCAACTGAGTAGTTTTTTAGTACACAAAGTACCTAAAAAGCCCTATGTTATTTTATTAATTGACCAAAATACTCTTGAGAGGAAAATCTAGTTCATGTTAACTTATTGAAAGAGTTAAAAATATATAATTAGTTTCTCTCACCAAATGATCTGCATAGTGGGTAAACTGCATTAAAATCCTGATAAGAATGGACTTAATGTCTTTGTAGTGATTATCAGTGAATTGAAGGCCATGTAGAAGCTCAAACATGGAAAATGAAATGATTTGGTTCTCAACTCGCAGTATTTGGGAGTCCTTGGTGATGGACCATAGATTCTCAAGGCCACCCACTAGGTAAAGAGTGAACAAAATAAGGATGATTGGGATTTTTGAAGTAAAGAGTGAACTTGTATTTTTTAAAATTTTATTTTGTTGACAAAGTTTAATACTTGTGGTTTGAAAGGGTTTGACCACCTGAGTTCTAAATAGGGGTGGGCATGGGCCGAGCCGGCCCAAGCTCGACCCTAAAATTGGCCCGAACTTTTATTTAGGGTCGGGCTTGGGGTTATCTTTGCCCGGCCCGAGGCCCGAACTTCTACATATATAATATATTAAGTATTTAAAAATTATCAATATTACATAGCTTAGTTGATAAAAATGTTTTTCTTACAATAAGTATTAGGTTCAAGTCCTAGTGAAATCAATCTTTTTATTACACTAAAGTAAAAGGGGTAACCCCCTCTACATTTAGTATTCCTTTCTTCCTTTCATTTTAAAAGGCCACGTGGACCCCATTTTGTTCCTTATTTCAAGTTGTTTTTGTAAAGAAGTTAGTTTATCTAGAATTTTTGAAATCCCACTTCAACCTTTCCAACGTAACTCCTTAAAATTCTCAATATCTCCTAAATTTTCATTCTATTCTTTGTTTAAAGACACATCTCTTATGTAATGTTTCCTAATTGAAACAAGATTAGGTATTTTGTCTCTTCTTCAAGGATAGTCACGTCATTTACTCTATTTGTTTAAATGCAATTTAAATAACCTTTTACATATACACCCTCTTTTCTTCCACACAACATTGCCCTCGTCTCTTCTCCATCCCTACTCAGACTACATTATTCCATTGAACGAAAAAAATAAAAATAAATTTAAAGACTTATTTATTGGAGAAAACCAACTGTTATGAACTTCTCTTTCTTTCCTGTTTTCATTTTCTACTTTTTTTTCTACTTCTTTTTGTTTGGACAAAAAATCCTATAATCTCTATAATTCAAACGTACTAATCTCTCTTAGAAAACCGTCTCTCTAATATCTCTCATTTTTAATAGACATTAATTGAATAAAAATTTAATAGATAATTTCCTATTATTTATTTTTATATTTTATTTATTTTTATTTTTATTTATTTATTTTATGTGATGCCCGAGCTTGCACGGGTTCACTTAGTAGTATTTTTTAAGATATACAATCCTTGGAATTTTAATATATGGTTTTCTATGTTTTTTAAAACTAGTAAAATTTTATAGTTCAATTAGGCTGCGTTTGGCAGCCTCCTATAATGTAATCATTTCATTTGAGTTTCCAAAGCCTTTTATAGCCACAATGGGATGGTTTGGAATGAACTCATTCAGATTTGCACCGATTTATGCTTGATAACCTCAGTCATTTCATTTTATAGAAAAACCTAAGATGATTCATTACTAATTGTAGTTAACAAATCAGTATAAATTTGAATGAGTTTATTACAAACCATCACCTCATTGATACAAATGCTTTGAGAAACTCAAATGAAATGAGTATATTACAGATGGCTGCCAAACAAGCTATTAGTTAAAACATTAGTTACTACATGATAGGTTTAGAGTTCAAACTTATATCTCAACATTAAAATTTATTTGAAATTCATGTGCCAGCCCGAGGCCCGATCAATTAATTAGGGTCAGGTCCGAGCCTAAGTTTATTAAAAAATTTACGGGCCTAAGCTCCGGCCCAAGCCCAAACTATAGTTATAGGGCCGGCCCTGGGCCTACCATGGCTTGGCCCAAGCCTAACCCATGCACACCCCTAACTGCGAGGATTCCAAAAAGAGGTAGCCACTACTCCAACCCCCCTCTTTAAGCTCATGATCGAAGCTTTGCAATCATTTAGGAGCCTACAAGAGATCGAAAGATATATTATATAAAGGTTCTTCTTGTCAAAATAAAATGCATTTCAAGCTTTCCACAAGTCCCAAGTCAAAATAGTAATAAAAGTGATGGATTCAATCTTTTTCTTTTTATAATTAAAATTGATGTTACACCAATTCATAAACCAAGAAGGGAAAGAAACATTAGTATTATGCTCAGTCCTAATACATGGGTGAGAAGCAAAGAAAATTTTATAGATGATATTACAAAAAAGAAGACAGTGTTCCATGATTTCAATAGCTTCATTGCAAACACTGCAATATGGAGACACCTCAACATTTCCCATTCTCATATTGACTTTAGTTGGGATCGCATCCTTACAAGCTTTTTAAATAAAATGTTTTATTTTTTACGGAATAGGGATACCCCAAATCTTATTCCAAGGAAGTTGGACAGTTGATGAAATGGGGAGGAGAGAGGCTTAATGGTGAGGAAATATGCTGATTTAACAATGAATTTACCTTTCTTTTCGTAGTGTCAAATTTGTTCATCATTTGAGGAATTGAGGCTAAGAGGGGTTTGAGTAATTTGATTGGCCATATTAGGGGAAAGTAAGGAAGTAATGGGGTTTATATTCCACCTTCTGGGATTTTCAGCAATGATGTTCACTACTTTAAGGGGGGCGATGATACCAACACTTGATGGCTTGAATTTATCAATAGAAGGGATCCAAGGGTCATCCCATAAATTAATGGAGGTACCATTCCTTACTTGCCATCTTAGACCTTTACGAATCAACTTTCTAGCTTTCAATATACTCTTCCAAGCCCACGAGGAATTGTTTTTATGCTTTGACCACATGAAGTCAACTTTAGGAAAGTATAGGGATTTCCGAAGGTGGACCCACAACGCATCCAGATTTAGAAAGATACGCCATGTTTGCTTAGCGAGAAGGACCTACTTGAAAGCGTGGAGATCCCTAAAACCCAAGCCCCCATCCTTCTTGTTTTTCCTCAAAGTATCCCAATAGATATAGTTGTTGCTTTTTTTTTTTGTGTTATCACTATCCCACCAAAATTTCTTTTGCGAGATATTAAGATCATTACAATTTTTATTTTTATTTTTGGAATCATGAAACAAGACATGATATAAGAAGGGATACCATACATGATAGATTTCAAGAGGATTTTTTTTCCGCTTAGGGAGAGATATTTAGATTTCCACCATTGAATTCTATTATTAACATTTTCATTGATGTAGTCAAAAATGCTAACTTTGTTTCTACCAATACTCAAAAGGGAGACCAAGGTACTTTCCAAGATGAGGGGATTTCTTTATATTGAGAGAGCTTTGGCAAATTCTTCTAAATTGTCTAGGAGTATTGGAACTAAAAAAAATGTTGATTTCTCATAATTTTTTTTTATACCATATTATTAGTTGTGTAGAATTTCAAAAACGACATTCACATTCCTCCTATTAATAGCAAAGAAGATATAGCAGTCATCAACAATGAGAAGATGAGAAATGGTAGGGATAGAAGCTCTAATGCAAATGAGTGTGAGAGAGCCATCTCTTTCTCTAGCCTTGAAGGCAACAAAAAGATCTTCATAGCAGACAAGGAACAAGAAATGAAAGATTGGATCCCCTTAACGAAGACCTGTAGAGGGACTGATTGGGGAGCTAAGTAAGCCATTAATCAAAATATTATAGGTAACAAAAGATATACATTCATTAACCAACCTTCTCCACTTAACACTGAAACCACATTTTCCATCATTTAAATCACCAACGACCTGATCATAGGCATTGCTCATATCAAGTTTGATATCTTTCAGTTACAAAGGATATTACTTATTGCACGTATCATATTTTGATCATATGGATTTCAAAATTTGGAGGAACAAAAAAAAGAACTAAGGGTTTTTCTATGGTAATGAAATGTAAATTTCTAGGATGTTACCCAAAAAATCACCTTATGCTATTATAGGTTGCACATTATGGTCTTTTAGATTGCACCTTAAGAGAGAAACTAGAAGCCCAAAACTAATAAACGGATTGGGTAAGACAACTTAGAGAGTGGCTAAAGTTGGAATGACATCAGGGCCAACACATTAATGCCAAAAAGTGCAAAACATCCCCCCCTCAAAAAAAGTGTATTTCACTTTTTTTGCACTGATGTGTCAGCCTTTATGTCATTCCAACTTTTGCCACTCTCTAAGTTGTCGTACCAAATCTAGCCTCCCAAAACTAGGAACAACAACCTAATGTTGTTATTAATTGCACTTAGGTGAAATGTAAAATGACATAAAGTATAATTTAGGACGTAATTAAAATTCCTTTACTTGATATGTGCCTATAATAGGTAATATTCAATAAGGTAATAATCTCAAATGATAAGTGAACTTTTGAGGGAATAACTTCATTCAATAGTGTATAATTAATATCCTCTAGGACCTACGGACTGATAGTTGTTGGACTATATTTTATGTATACACTATTTTGTGAACAAGTAATATTTATTTCATATAAATAAAATACTTAAATTGATATGAAAAGAACCACTTACTTGACTGGATGAATTGACAATAAATCATACCTGAAATTGATCAAGGCTAGTGTTCGACATTATGTCCTTAAGACAGATTTCACCCCTCGCATTGGTGCTTATGATCATCACAGATGTCTGCTTCCCATGATACAATGATCTATACACACAAAAGAAGCACTACAATCTATGTGCCTGACGAATCAAACTTGTGTTGTACTCCTTCTCTTAAAACATGAACACGGTATCATGCTCTCTATATGCCTAATTCAGACATCCTCTATGATGCCTAAAGGAACATTACAAATTTTGAATTCGGAATTGATTTGAATAGTTTTTTTTAAATGAAGGAGAGACGATTTATTTATAGACTTGTTCATGTTTGTTCAAAACAGGCATAATGACACAACCTTTGGTGTTTGAATAGACACAAATGTAGAAAGTTACAATTTAGTAGCCACCTACATGTCCGGACAAAACGAACATGTGTCAAAGAGGATGATTTAATAGGCACCTACATGTTCGTATGGAACAGACATGTGTCAATATGTGTGATTTAATAGCCATATGTGTGTTTATTTGCTTCTAACAATCACCAATGACATAAGTGTAAAATTTGTACGAATGGACACACCTCCACAAGGGAAAACTTGTAATAAGTGCATGAATAGTCACACCTCATAGGCATAACCGAATTTGAGAGAAAACAAAAGAAAAAATAGTTATAAGAAGATTATTTTATTTTTTCTTATTGACTCAACCCAAACCAACCTGGTTCGACGTGCGTGTGTGTGTTTATATATGAGACTAGCTCATGTTGGC
>JAOXJP010113804.1:0-14044 GCA_025762735.1 Platanus orientalis
TGTTGTTTTTCAGGTCTATTATCTGTGGTATAGGATCTAGTTTAATTTGAACATAAGGACTATAGACATTTTACTCATTTCTTCATTTGAAACCACGCTATGGTTTTGTAGTAGGCTTGTGTTTGGTGATTTAGCCTTTTTTTATGTCATTATTGTTGTTGCTTTGTACAGTTTTGATAAAAATAAATAAATGCTAAGACATGATTCTTGATTTCTTTGGGCTATCAATGTAATGTTTCAAGTTTGGTCTCCATTTTTTTTACTCTTGACATTTTCCTTTAATTTCAACATCTCTTTTGTATGCTTTATTTTAATTGTTTTTAAATGAGGACCCACTCTTGTTAGGTAAGAATGTACTGTTGATCAGAATTGAACATGGGGAAATTCTAAATATCTTGGAATCCTATCAAACTATGGCTTTCAATCTTCATTTATGTGATAGAATTTGGATATAATTGCCTCAAGAACTTTTAGTAGTTTTGTTTCATCATTGTTTGTATATATGTATA
Organism: Platanus orientalis; assembly: GCA_025762735.1. Lineage (NCBI taxonomy): Eukaryota > Viridiplantae > Streptophyta > Magnoliopsida > Proteales > Platanaceae > Platanus > Platanus orientalis. The sequence goes on from JAOXJP010113804.1 coordinate 510, forward strand.
TATATTGCGCTGATTAAATCATTGCTCATTGTTTATATATTTATTGATTGATTGTTTTCACTCGAGCCTTCTTCTTTGGGGCATTATGTTTTCAATGATACTTTCCAGGTATTGGACAATTTCCAAGTGTTGGACAAAAGTAGCTTGTGAGTTGGTTTGGGGTTATCCTCCAAGGGGAAAAGATAATGTCATTTGGGTTTTGCCATGGGGGTCCTTTAGAATCAAACTTATCATTCAAAGCAAAGGCAGTTTCCTACCTCCTTCAATTGGTAGCCATGGCTTGATTCAGTTATTAGTTTAGATCATTTATGTATATATATATATCAATGGGATATCCCTTCAAACATTGAAGCTTCATGCATCTTTTATTTGTGAGGCATGTAATTGCCCATGTCAAATTACTCGTTTTATTGGTGAACCATATTCTAGTATCTTGATTTTTACTCACAACTTCAATTTATATGATGTAGTTTTTTTTTTTGTTGTCTACCAATAAACTGATTGCCTTCCTTAGATAAATTTATATTTATTATTTAACCAAGCTCCTTTTCAAATAGGGTAAGTATATTAAGATCCATATTCTTTTTGCTATCTAAAAATAGTTGGTTTATTTCCCATATGTCATTGAATGTTATTGCTTATTGCTAACCTCTTGTGGCCCTTTTGATTATGTGAAAAGCAACAAACAAGGTATGTTCTTAATCTTTGATTTATTTCAATTCATTTACACCAGATGACTTGTCTAATTGCAAACCATTTTATGTGCAGGAGATATTAAGAGACCATAGTTGTAGGGTAGTGGTGCAGCTGCTCTAGTAATGAAGCTATGCAAAAGGGTAAATGATTAGCGGCTTTATACTTAATATATAAGGGCTTTGGGTTATGTATTATGTCTAAATAACTTAATTCATTTAGTCTAGATTGTATATATATGTGAGTGTGTAATGAATGTAAATGGTGGATGGATACGGAGCTGTCGGGTGGACAGTGATGATGTTGTGGGTGTATAAACATATTTGAAGTGTGTTTTGGATATGCAGACTATCAGGTTATTGAAGAAGTAACATGGGGATCACTATTCATCCCTAGGGTCTCCATATTACAGTCGTTATGCTGCCGAAATTTTGATAGAAATGGCGTGTGGATTCCCTGCCTAATCTCAATAAAATAAGATAAAAGGCAATGAGTGAGATGAATAAATGACAAATCAAGTGGACTATTAGAGTGTAGCGGGTTTAGAGTAGGTAACCACGAAAGCGGATGAGGTGGGGTGCCTAATACCTTCCCCAACTCATAAATGAACAACTTGCCTTAGAATCTTTGGGAGTTGACCAGTCTAAGTGTGGAGTCAGACATTTCAAACCCTTTTCAAAACTTAAACTTGTTTTGTTTTCAAAACTGATGTCCAGTCACATCATTAAAAAGACTGATGGCGACTCCAAATCACGTGGGATATTTCCTACGATAGGTAAGTCTCTTTTTAAAGGGATTTACCCGTCGTGCAAAAATCGAGGCCCACACTAGTCTCTGATAGGTGGCCCCGACGTTCTTCAATCTAAATGGCATGACTCGATAATAGTAAAGCCCCCGGTCAGTGATGAAGGCGGTCTTCTCTTGATCGGGCTCATACATCTTAATTTGGTTATACCTGGAGAAGGCGTCTATGAAGCTAAGGGTCTGGTGGCCAGTAGTTGAATCCACCAGGGTGTCGATCCTCGAGAGCGAGAAGCTATCCTTTGGACATGCTTTGTTTAGGTCGGTAAAGTCGATGTACATTCGCCATTTCCCATTCGGCTTCCGCACCATCACCACGTTGGCTAGCTAATCGAGGTAGTAAACTTTCCTCACGAAACTGGCTGCCAGCAGCTTCTCCACCTCTTCTACAAATCTTTGATTGTGTTTTGGAGTGAAATTTCTTTTCTTCTACTTGATGGGCCTCGAGGCCGAGTTCGCATTCAGCTTATGCACGCTCACTTGGGGATCTATCCCCGGCATGTCTTCATGTGTCCAAGCAAATACATTTTGGTTCTTGATGAGGAAGTCCCTCAATCGGACCTTGAATCCTTTTGGTAGGTCTGATCCCACCTGGGTTATTCCATCTAGCACGTCAGTGTTGAGGATGATGTCTTCCAACTCTTCCCTAGGTTCTGCTATCACTCGGGTCTTCTCATCTCAGACTTCTAGGCTTTCGATTGACATGTTCTCTCTAGAGATTAATTCCCCTTTGAGTGAAGCCATATAACATTCCCTGGCTACCACTTGGTCCCCTCTAACTTCTCTGATTCCCTTCTCCGTCGGGAAGCACATCAACAGGTAATATGTCGACGTGACTGCTTTGAGTCGGTTCAATGCAGGCCTTCCGAGTATTGCGTTGTAGGCCGAGGGGCAATAAACCACTAGAAAATCTATCACTTGGGTAACCTGACATTTTCTCGTGCCAGTGTGACTGGCAAGTTGATCATTCCTAACGGAAGCAATACTGTGAATCCAACCAATGATGTTTGGACGGGCCTGAGTTTGTCTTGCCTGATTCTTATCTGATCAAAGGCGGGGAGGTAGAGGACGTCTGCTGAGCTGCCATTGTCAATGAGGATGTGACATGTGAGATAATTGGAAATGACCAAAGTCACCACCTAAGGATCGTCGTGCGGTTGACTTACTCCCCGGGCATCCTCTGTTAAGAAGGTGATGGGTGGGCACCCTAATTTGAGTTGTTTCATTGGCCTTTCCATTTCCATAAGTTACAAACCTCTTTCTACGTGTATCTCTCACATACAACTTCCTAGCTAAGCTGGACACTGCTCCTCCTGCGAAGCCCCCGGATATCACCCTTATCTCCCCTATAGGTCCTTCAGGCCTTCCTTCTTCTTGGGTTGGCGAATCTAGGCTGGCATTCTTGCGCCTAATTTGCTGTCGCCCTGTGATAAACCTCTACAATCGGCCTCTCTGAATCAGGGCCTCAATATGTTCTTTCAAGTTGAAGTAGTCATTGGTGTCGTGGTCATGATCCCGGTGGAAACAACAGTACTTGTCGCGGCTCTTCTCCAGCAGGGCGAGGATCCTCTCGGGCCATTTGATACTTGGGTCATCTTTTATGTGCACGAATACCTGTTCTATAAATGCATTAAGAGGGGTATAATTTTGAAACTTACTTGGGGGAACGTTGATCCGTGGCCGAGTCCCGTGAATGTCGCTGCCCTCTCTTGCCCAGGAGACCCTTTCCTCCTGAGGCGCTTGCTGCTGCTATCTTTTTCTTTCATCGTGCTACGGATTAGACCCGACATCTCATTCTCGTCTAGCATTAAGGGTGTCTTTGGCATTCATATGCTGCTACGCCTTTACCATAAGATCAGCCATCAAGGTCGGGGGTTCTTAGATAGAGAAAACAGAAATTTGGAAGGCGTTAAACCGGCTATCAAGGCTATCACAATCATTCTCTCATCGGTATCATCAACTTGCAAGGTCTCTTTGTTGAACCGAGACATAGTCCTGCAACGACTCCCCCTTGTTTTGTTTGATGGTCAGGAAGTGAGTCACCAGCTTCTGATGCCTCTGGCCACCAATAAAGTAGCCAACAAATTATCAGCTTAACTCCGTGAAGTTGGATATGCTTCTAGGCTTCAGCTGGCCAAACCAAACTCTGGCAGGTCCCTTAATCGTGGTTGGAAATGCCTGACACATTATTTCATCAGGTGCCGCCTGGAGGGTCATGTACGTCTTGTAGGCCTCTAAGTGATCCAAGGGGTCCTTGCCACCGTCAAACATTTCTATCTGCGGTGGCTTGAGCTTGTCAAGGAGGGGTTGGGTCATTATCTCTGTGGTAAAAGGATGATCCATTCTCTGGATGAGTTCGTCCACGGTGGCTGGGGCTTTGTCTTTCAGCGCCTCCCTCATTGGTTGTGGCGGGCCCTATCATCATAGCAACTCTCTCTAAACTAGGAAGCTGAGATGCTTAGAGCGTCGTCTTCCTGCCCTTGGTCGTGGCTTCGGGCTGGAGGGGCGCTAGACGCAAGTCGCTTGGTGCGGTCCTCCGGCCTCTTAGCTTTAGGATAATCTCCTTGTTTTGCTCCATCAGCAGTTGTACATTTATCGTTAGTCCCTGAATCTTTCGCTCCAGTGCGTCCACCCTTAGGGTTGGGGAACATGCCTCATCAGAGACAGAGGTCTCCAGCTCGTCAACCCCATTGACATGGTCCTATTGAGCTACCATTGACCTGGTATTAACCATGAGAACCTTTAGTTATGCTAGAAACAAATCGAGTTCCCATAGACGGCGCCAACTAATGGCGTATCGGTTTAGCGAGCTGCCTCTACACCAATCAGATGGTCCGATGGTTGATCTAGATCTTCATCGGGGAGGGCTCTACACATAAGAAACATAGAGAAATCAAGAAGCAAGGGCCGGTGGGACTCCGGCTTCTAGCTCTCCGACGGTCAAGTCAGAAGTGCGGGGGGACTTTAGTAAATAAGGCTCTTCCCTTAGGGTTTATTAGATGTCCCATACCTAAAAGGCGAAGTAATACCCGTATTTATAGGCTCGGGCTCGGGCGTATCAAGGTGAATCTCACCTATCGCTTTCCCCTTAAGTTCTCGCATGGCACTGTTGCCCATGTTGTTGGTCGCGTCTCTCCTATAATTTATGTCATTTTCTCAAGATTAGCAGGCCTATTGCAGGAAATATTTTGTCCAGATAACGGTTTTTAGATCATACTTATCCTTAAGCTGACTCAGTTAGGATCGCCGTCTTCCACGGTCGGGGTCTCGTCAGGGATTAAGGACCTCAAGATTATTATCAGGATTATTCAGGGTCGAGTAGCCGTGGGACGGTTCTGATTCAGGGTCGGGGACTTTGGTTTCAGATTAGTCGGGGTCCCAGTCTTTCTAGGATTGTTTTCCTGGGTCACATCTTCCTGTCTTTCTAGGGTCATGGTTTTCCCCATCAATTATCATGTATACATGATTCCCTACAAGAGTAATCATTTGAATTTACATTTTCTTCTTATAAACTACATTATACTAGAAGATCAATGAGATATATATACTATATTTTTATGGCTCATGTTCTGATTTTTCACCCACAAAAGCCTTAATTAGATCTCTACTTCTTCCTTTATATGGAAAAAGTTACAATATCTTGAGAAGTTGATCCCCACAATAAATTGCATACAAAGAATTGGTTATATGCGACTTTTGGTATATAGTCTAGTTTTAAGTAGACTATCCATGAGTCGGGCTGAACCTAGCATAGGAACAAAATTGAACTCTTAGATGTCTTGTCTACACTAACCCTACTTTAACCCCGTAGAAGGATGAATGATATGGATAATATAGGTTGTTTAATGAAAATTGTTGTCCTCGTAAAAAGATCGATGATATAGATTTCAGATTATCAAATTTCTCCATATATTGTAATGTGTTTAAAATCTTACTATGTAACCTAAGGATCACCAATTTCATTTCATGAGATCAAATAATTATCTATATAATAAAAAGAAATATATGTGAAATTCGAATTGAAAAGCCTCGATGTGTCTAATGTCTATCAATCATCAATTTTACATTGACATGTAACGAAAAAAATGACTTACATGGGTTAAAAAAAACATTTCACTTTTTTTGCCTCGTATCAACACAAAATTGATGCTTGATTGTTGCTAGACACATCTCGGCTAAAGACAATGTAAGCTGGTCCCTCTATGATGATTGAAAGTTCAGTGTTTGTTCAAGTTCCACACACAAAAACAAAAACAAAAAAACAAGGGGGGCAAATGCCCATCGAGGACACCAGGGGCGTCATATGGAATAAAATGGGTAGGTGATGCATTTTTTTTCTTATGATGTCCCTGGTGTCCCGGACACTAAATCCTGAAGAGAACTTTTGTTTCCTAAAAAAATAAAAAGCAAGATCATGACTAGGCTTTCATATGTTAATAAGATTAAGGCTGGACCATAGTCAACCGGAGACGGGTCCGCCACATTTCTAGGGTCAACTTCACGGGTGCACGGATCTAGCTCCGTGACCTATGTTCCCCGAGGGTTCATCTGATCTGGGGTACCCGTACGATTGACCTGAAAGACCTGCCGGACACGGACAGTCTGCTGTCCTCTCATATTGGCACAAATACAAGGGGGGTTTGGTAAATACACAGGAATACTTCCTCAATGCATATTTATTAGAACAGCCTCCTTTACTACCTGTTTATTTACTAGGACACCCTTTGTTCATACTGGCTTGATATCTCTCCAATATATCCAACCGGAGATGATTTGAACCCCATTATCAAACCATTATAATCTATGTTTTGAATGATTAAGATTAATCATTTTGGTTTGCTGTAACATCCGAGTGCATATATTTGGATTTTATCTCCATTCATCACCACAAAATTAAAAAAAAAAAAATTATAGAAACGATTTCATTTCATAAAACCCTAAGATGATATTATTTTCAATTCTTGTAAAAATATAGGATTTTAAAATGAATTGATTTCTTCCTAAGTGCAACCAAACACAACCTTAATGAAAGATACACACAAGATAGTGCAAATTGAACTACCTAATAGAATAGACTTTTTTTTTTTTTTTTTTTTTGACCTTTTATTATGGGAAATCTCTCAAATGCCCCTACACATACATACAGGTGCAAATATGAAGACATGGATGTAGAGCAAAGCTTTGTGCAACAACCAATGCAAAAGAAAACATGTAAGGGCATTGGATTCAGATCCTCTACAGTCGTTAAGCTACGTTAACGTGTTGTGATTGTCTGTGGCACAACACATTGACAAAAAATAATAATAATAATAATTAAACGCCACCCAAATTTGTTTATTTTAGTTTATTTATTTATTTTTGTCAATGTGACGCGTTGTAGACGATCACTATATGTAAACATAATTTAACACCCATAAAGGAATCGAACTCATTCACAAGACCTGTTAGTATATTTAGCATAATAACCTAATGCCGAGTGCTTGTGTGGCTGCGGCTGCGGCTGCGGCTGCGGCTGCGGCTGCGGCATCATCCTCCGAAAGGGAAGGCCAATGGTCAAATATCTTTTTTGTTGAAATTTGTACCGTGTGTGATTGCTATAGTAAGGTCCCACTCGCCTAGTTTGAAAATGAGGATCCCATGCTTACATTGTAAGCATATGTAAGTAACCCTCTCTTTGGTTTGACAAATTTTAAAACTCAGCATGTTGAGATGCCTAGAACCAGACACTATTAAGTCATTACAAATGGTATCAAAATTGGATTAATTTCATGGTGTGCACATATGGATGTATGGCCCTCACGAGATGGATTATAAGATCTTACGTAACCTAGCTTGAAATGGATCATGTGCTTATATAAGCACCCCTCTACTTGAACTGAGAGTGTCCCTCATGTTATAATGCCTAGAACCAGACAATATCAAGTCAAATCAGGTTGGGTCGTTACAACTTTAATTCTTCATCTTGAACAGTTTTTGGTTTAGCTTTATACGGGTGACTGTAATGTGAGCCCAAGTGGCTAAATCAAAATAATAATAAGTATAATAATGTTACAATATTGAGAATGATATGTGATTATGTAAACAATTGGTATTTATTTCAGATAACTAAAAGATTTGAAAATAAAATGAATAGAAACAACTTATAGATTGGATGATTTGAAAAATCAAAATCTACAATTGATCAAGACTAGTGTTTGACACAATGTCCTTAAGACAGATTTTGCCCCTTGCAGTGGTGCTTATGAATTTCTTGTATGTCTGCCTCCTAAGATAAAATGATCGAATACACAAAGAAGAAGCACCGCAATTTGTGTGCCTAACGAATCAAAACTGTGTTTTTTTTTTTCTCTCTTACACAGATGTCATGATGCTTAATTTTTCAGATGCTTGAAATGCAAGAAGGGCGAAATATTTATAGACCATTCATGATTATTCGGAACAAACATAAAGGCACATCATTTTTCAACTTATGACTGTTCGGAACAGACATGAAGGCAAAAAACCGAGAACGAATAAACACATCTATGTCTGTTCGAAACAGACACAAAGGTAAAAAGGGCAATTGAACAGACACATTTATGACTATTCAGTTCATAACAGTCATAAGGGTAATAGACGCGCCCATAGTTTTACTTGAAATGTTTGGAAAGAAAATAATAATAATAAATTATTTTACTCATAGACCACCCACGCCTAACCCAACCTAACCCGACCCGGTGCGGTGTGTGCACGTGTGTGTTTGGGCTTGGCCCATGTTGGCTAGGTCTTCCCCCTTCGACAAAATTGTGGTGCTCCTTGGGTCCCAAATGTATTTCTAATGTAAATGTATATAAACCGTCAAAGTTTTATGGGCTAACCAATGTGGGATTATTCAAGTTTTACACCCTTTAACTAGTATTCAACTGGGCACTTTTAGAGACAATTTCTCATTCACCCATAACGGTTTTGAACAACCAACCATATAACGTTATTCTCCTCACAGACGTGAACACAACCCCATGTGGACCCGCCTTAAACATCTTGTGGGTCCCACTTTTATTTTGGCTCAAAGATGACCAAACAGTCATGTTACAAAACCTTTTTAACAATCCTCCACATGAAAGAAATTGGCTAATAACAATGCAAATGAAAATGCAGATGCAAACACATAGAGAGAGTACTTTTGAAAATTTGTTACTAAGGGAGAGGTAACTTGTCACTTTGAACCTTCCTTTATGAAATATTATCGGATTTACTAACTAATCAGTGAACATGATGTATTGAATTGTTCAGCCGTTTCTGTAAACCAAGACAATAGAATTCACACAGCTTCTTTTTTGACTCAGTTGATTCTCACGATTGTATTCATTTTGGCTCTGAAAAAATCTTGGATTTCATGAGTATTTTAGAGAATTTAGCGTTATAATTCTCATAGAAATGACCCCTTCACACTAATATAAGTAATTCTTATTAAGAGTATCACGACATACTTTACTTGGATTTTTAAGGTATAATAATTTATTAAAAACGTAGTTTACCATAATCTTCGCTACAGATATCACTATTTCATCCTAGGAGTAGGTATGAGAAGTTTTCTCCGTAGTGATACTACTAAGTCACACACAACTCGGTTGTCCCTCTAAACCTAGATCTTGGGATTTCCAATCAGTTAGGTGGGGTTATCATTATGACGACTTTTAAGATACAGGATTTAAACTCATTCCCCTCAATAAGCAATTTACTTAATCTCTAGTCAAGACTTTAGTTAACGGATCTGCAATATTATCTTTCAGCTTTATGTAATTAATGGAAATAATTTCATGCGAGAGCAACTACTTCATGGTATTGTGTCTACAACGAATATGTTGAGACTTGCCATTAAACATATGACTTTATGCCCTACTAATCGCTAATTGGTTATCATAATATATATAAATAGCAGGCACAAGTTTTGATCACATTGGATTATCTTCTAAAAATTGATTAAGCCACTTAGCTTCTTCTCTTGTTTCATCCAAAGTGATAAATTTAGATTTCATTGTAGACCTACCAATGCAAGTTTGTTTGAATGATTTCCAAGATACAACTGTACCATCAAGTGTAAAGACATATTCACTTGTGGATTTTATTTCTTTTGAATCGGATATCTAGTTCGCATCAATGTACCCTTCAAGTACAATTGGATACTTAGTGTAATGTAATCCATAGTTTTGTGTGTTTCTTAAATTCCTTAGTACTCTAACCAATGCCTTCCAGTGGTCTACCACTAGGTTAATTGTGAATCTACTCAACTTACTGACAACATATGCTATGTTCGGTCGAGTGCAGTTCATTATGTACATTAAACTACTTATTATTCGAGAATACTCTAATTGAGATATACCCTTACCTTTATTTTTAGCTAGATGAAGATTTATATTTATAGGTGTTCTTGTTGTAGGACTGTTATCATAAGTTTTGAATTTTTCAAATACTTTCTCAATATAGTGAGATTGAGACAAAACAAGTTCAACAGATATTCTAGTAATCTTTACTACTAAGATCACATCTGCAACACCTAATTCTTTCATGTCAAATTTGTTAGTTAACATCCTTTTGGCACCTTTAATAATAGCATTATTGCTATTTATAATGCACATATCATAACATAGAGGCATATAATGACATGACCATTTATGGTATTTCTAACATACACACATTTGTCACACTCGTTAATTCTAAACCCATTTGACATCATTACATTGTCAAATTTCTCATGCCATTACTTTAGAGCTTGCTTTAATTCATAAAGTGATTTAACAAGCCTATACACTTTTTTTTCTAATCCAGAAATAATGAACCATTCTGGTTGTTCCATAAATTTCTTCATTCAATATAGCATTTAAGAATGCAGTTTTATCATCCATTTGATGTATCTCTAGATTATGTAATGTTGCAATAGCTATTAACATATGAATGGATGTTATTCTTGTAATTGGTGAATATGTATCAAAGTAGTCTACACCATTATTTTGCAGATAAAATCGATTTCACTATTTACAGCCTATTTCCAAAGCGGTGCCTTAAGAGTGGACATTGCTTTCTTAAAACTTTGGGGTTCATTTTCTAATGAATAGGTTAGAAAATCTAGATCAAACAATTTTAACATTTTTGTCATTTTACTGCGTCTAGGTTCAACTTTATCTCTTTCTTGATATTGAGAGTTGTTAATCACAATTTCATAAGTTCTTTTAAGAGATCTTAATTCTTGTGCAGAATTACAAAGAAATATATGTTCAAAGAATGATGCATTCCTAAATTTAATAATTGTATTAACATTTATATCAGAAATTTCTGATTTATGAACTAGAAACCGATATACACTACTGTTATGAGAGTAACCAATGAATGTACAATCAACTATGTTAGGTCATATCTTAATCCTTTTAGGGATAGAAACCACCACCTTTGTTAAACACCCCCACACTTTTAAGAAATTATTGAAAGGTGTTCAATCTTTCCATAATTCATAAGATGTTTTTTAGTTTTCTTGTGAGGCATCTTGTAAAGAATATAATTTGTGAAAAGTATTGCTTCCCCCCACAAGTTCTGAGGTAAACTAAAACTAATCAACATAACATTCGTCATTTCCTTTAAGCTTCTATTTTTTCACTCAACAACTTCGTTTTACTGAGGTAAATAAAGTGCAATAGTTTGGTGAACAATATCATGTTGAGAATAAAACTCACTAAAAGGTGATTCATATTCACCACCTCTATCACTTCTTAAAGCCTTAATCTTTTTATTTAATTAATTCTTAACCTCATTTTTATAATGTATAAACATTTCTAAAGCCTCATCCTTGCTCCTTAGCAAATACACATATCAATACCTTGTACAATCATCTATGAAAGTAATGAAATACTTTTTACCACTCTAGTTTGAACAAATTTCAAATTTCAAATCACAAATATCACTATGAATTAATTCTAACAGTTCAATACTTCTTTCAATGGAATCAAAAGGTGATCTAGTTAATTTTGATTTCACACAAGTTTCACATTTATGATTTGAATCAATATGACATTTAGGCAGAAGTTTCAAGTTAACTAATCTACGCATAATATTATAATTAACATGTTATAATCTATCATGAAAAACATTAGATAACTCAAGCATATAAGTAGAAGATGTATTCTTATTAATATTAGAAATAATAGATTACATTCATTTTGAAGAGCTCATCGTTCATGTACCATTTTCCCACATACATCCCACTCTTGGTGAGTACAAATTTCTTAGACTCGAAAACCAATTTAAAACCCTTCTTACTCAACAATGATCCAGATACAAGGTTCTTACAGATGCTTGGCACATGCAACATATCGTTGAGAGTGAGTTATTTTCTCAAATTCATCTTTAAAACCACATTTCCTTATTCTTCAACCTTGGAAGAAGCAGAATTACCCATGAAAAGCTACTCCCCATTATTTACAGATTAATATCAGGATAACATTTTCTTATCTGAGCATACATGGGGAGTAGCTTAAGTGTCCACCCACAAATCTTTGGTATTCCATATCAAATTCACGTCAGATATCACTGCAAAAAGGTTTATCTCATAAACATTTTTAGAGATATAATCCACTTCGGTCATATTTGGTTGAGCGATTTTCTTGTTGAAGTTCTCTTAATCATTACGTTTGTGACAATCCTTTGCATGATGCCCTAATTTAGCACACACCATTTTCCTTTGAACTTCTTAGAGTAACCACCTTTAAGACCCTAAAATGGGTCCTGGCTAAAATGCTTCTTCTTGTTATTAATTTTATACACTTGTTCTACTACATTAACCTTAGATTCAATGGACTAATTCCGTACTTTACTTTTGAAAACACTGTTGTCTTCTGCAATCCTTAATCTCACGATTAAGTCTTCAAGTTGCATCTTCTTATGCTTATGCTTTAAGTAATTTTTGAGTTCTTTCCATGATAGCGGTAATTTTTCAATTATCGTAGCTACCTGAAAGGAATCAGTTAAAGACATTCCTTCAACATGAATCTCATGTAGAATTAATTGGAGGTCTTGCACTTGATTGATTACAGACTTTGAGTCCACTATTTTGTAGTAAAAGAATCTGCCTACAATAAACCTCTTCATTCCGGCATCTTTCGCTTTGTATTTCTTGTCCAAAGAGTCTCATAACTCTTGTATAATGTATTATCCAATTCATTAAGAATGTAGTTCTTGCACAGAAAATCCACATGTTTCCATGAGTCCATAACAACAACAATCTGTCTGTCAGTCTCGTTTTTTTTTAGAACAGGAGCATCTTTATAGAGAAACTTCACCAAATTCAATGTTGTGAGATAAAATAACATTTTTTGTTTCTATCTCTTAAAATCGGTGTCATTGAATTTTTTTTGGCTTTTCTCCATGGTTACCAGGAACAAGGATAGGAGTAGCAACTAGCGTCACAGTAACAGTAGGTGTTACAACATTATTTGTGTTTACGGTTGTCAATTTTATTAAAATTTATATAAACAAAAATTTAAATACTTTAATATGAAATAAAATAGATAAAAGATCATTCACATAATGCACAAAGAATAGAATATAGAAAAGAAAATTTGTTTTAAGATTGTTACTATATTCATAATGATATATGATTCTGTAAACAATAAGTATTTATTTCATATTACTAAAAGACTTGAAAATGAAATGAATAGAAACAACTTCCGGACCGTATGATTTGAAAAATCAAAAACTACAATTAATCAAGGCTAATGTTTAACATTATGTCCTTAAGATAGATTTCACTCCTCGCAATGGTGCTTAACAACTTCTTGGACTTCTGCCTCCCAGGATATAATGATAGAATACACACAGAAGCACTACAATATGTGTGCCTAGCGAACCAAAACTATGTTTTTCTCTCTCCTATATAGATGTTATGATACTTAATTTTTCGAATGCTTGAAATGCAAGAGAAACGAAATATTTATAGACTAGTCATGATTGTTTGGAACAGACATAGAGACACATGATTTTCTAACTTATGACTGTTCAGAACAGACATAGAG
>JAOXJP010113815.1:0-14044 GCA_025762735.1 Platanus orientalis
TTGAAGGTATCCCTGATAGATACTCTGTCAAATCGCCCTACCTAAAAGGCTTCTTCATATTTCTTTGTTGGGTGATGTGAACATAATCAAGAGGTTACTATACATGCCACTCCACAAGAGAATGATTCTTACTTGCTACTGCCTATATTTGAAGGTGAAGCCAATTGCTATTAAGTTTTGATGTTTGGAAATCAAGAGCTACTGGAATCAAAGCCTACATAGGCCCATTCTTGAACCCCGCAGTTGAAGGTATCCCTGATAGATACTCTGTCAAATCGCCCTACCTAAAAGGCTTCTTCATATTTCTTTGTTGGGTGATGCGAACATAATCAGGAGGTTACTATACATGCCACTCCACAAGAGAATCAAGTTCAAGATGGAACCAAAAGATGGGTTATTTCAAGTGTTTTAAGGGGTGGGATAATTATATAATAAGACAATTTATGTCATGGGTTAAATTGGGTCTTTTAGGATAAACGTAATTTTGTAAAAAGACATTGTTGACAAGGGTATTTTAGTAATTTTCATGAGTCAACAAGTAAAAGTAGGACCCTTTTGGAGTTCTAGACAAAATCCTCTAGAAGGTTTTACTCTTTGGCAGTTTTTGTTTAGTAAAGTCAATATTTTAGTAGTTTTGAGTTTAGGAAAGTCTTAATTAGCAAGTAAGCTAGTAGTTTAAGAGTTTCTAATTTGGTTTCTCACTGTTTCTTGAGTTTGTGAGCCTATATTTAGGGCTGCGCGTTTTTATCCCTCTTTCTTTGCCCCTTCCCATATTGTAGCCATGTGGATTAGCTGGGGTTCATCCTTTTACTCCTTCCTTCTTCCTTCTTCCTTCTTCTAACATCTTATTCTTCTTATCTTCTTATCTTCTCCCATCTCCTTCTAACTATTGTTCTCCTCCTATTTTAGGGGTCGTCGTCCAACTAAGAGTAGGAATATTTAGGGGTCGTCGTCCAGTCAAACATGGGTGCCACTTTGACTTTTCAATAGCCCTAAATAAATCCAAAAATGTGTTGTAGACCAACACATTTAAAGCACTTATAATTTAAAAAAAAACCCTAAACCAATCCTAAATTTCAAATAACCCCTTGGCTTCATAAGCCTTATTACAAAACACTCTTAAAGAATTTTAATTTCTAACAAAAGACCACTAAATAAACAGAAAATTAAAACCTAAACTACTAGTTAGATCATGGAGACTATCCATGATCATCTAACTTCATTTTCTTGACTCCATATACACCTACATCATATTCACTGGCTTTGAATAAGTTCGACCACAAACTTGTTGAAGTAGATGTCTCCAATAGAAGGATAAACCCTTCATCTCGATGGTCTTCAATTTGGGTAGGCAACAACATGGAATGCATCTTGGAGTTTGGCAACTCGTGATCAATTAGCGGTGCACTCTCTTCCTTGGGTTGCACATTGTCTTCATGTTGCACCTTCTCCTTGGAGGATGATTCAAGGTCCTTGGGAAATTCCATTTTCAAAGAATCCTCCTTTGGTGCAGGTTCTTCCGAACTTGATGGCTCCTTCAGAATCGATTGTTACAGTAACCACGGCTAATAAGCTTCAAGAGACACATCTCCACATCATATGTGGCACATCTTTCCGCAATCCATGTTTTCCTTAAGATCACTCCACGACATTCCGATGAGATTTTACATCCTGCACAATCTATATATCGTCCCATAGAGAACTCAATGACATATTTGTCCTCATAGTACCCACAAAATGCATGATTTTGTTCATCTTGTTTCCACTGCACTTGTAGAGATCAGGTTTTCATCAAAGTGGTCACTAATTAGAATCCTAAATAGTTTCCCATATGGAAGGGAAAACTTGGTTTTAACCTTATTCACTCCACAAGATTTCCTAGGACTACGACTAGGATGGAACTAGCTGTAAAACCGGAAGCTCTGATACCAAATTTGATGTAGGATAGTGGGGTTGTTGTCCAAGTCAACAAAGTTTTAGTGTAGGCAACTCAGATAAAATCAATCAAACTAGAATTACGAAGAAATAGAGGAGAAAAGAAAGAGCCAAGGAAGGAGAATAAAGGCTGCTTTGGTATTCTGGAAAATCTGTCCAGAATAGTGAAAATACCAAAATGACCCCTGCAGACATGTCAAACTTTAATGCAAATTTACAGGTGATTTGACAGGTTCAAGTGAGATCTCCATGTAAAATTTCAAAGAATTCTGCAAAGTTTAGGTATATGAAATTGTATAAATAGCCATCTGCAGTGTACTTCTAAACACCAGAACAAAATTTGATTTTATACTAAAATCCAGCAGAAAAGAAGGGTTATTGATCTCTGAAAATCAAGATAGCAGCAATAAAGTTTAAGGAAGAAGAAGGAGAGAAGAAGAAAGAGAGAGGAGGTAACTTACTCGTGGGGGATGAGAAGGAAGAGAGAGAAGATAGGAGAGGGGATACCACACTCCAAGAGGAAACTGTGGGATACAACACCCAAAGAACCAGTTCAAATTCAAATTTCTTTCATTATTCCAAAACTCATTTTCATTCATGTAGTGGAGCCAAATATATAGGCTTTACAATCTTTCAAAAAAAGAATCCTAGACACTAACAATTTCCTAAAATCTTGGAATTCTATTCCTGACTAATTTCCTAAACATGGAAATCTTAAAAGATAAGATTCCTACCAAAGAAAAACTCTTAAGCAAACCAAATCTCTTAGATTGTCAATTTGGGCAAATGTGGAGATGTCAACCAGCTCATATTGGGCCGCACAAAATAAAACAAATCAGCCAAGAGTGGGAATATGTATGGGCTGTCATCCAGCCAAAAGTAGGTCCCACTTTGACTTTTCAAGAGTCCCAAATTTATTCCAAAATGTGATGTACAACCAGCCCATTTAAACTACTTATAAAATAAATAAATAAATAAATACCTAAACGAGTCCTAAATTTCAAATAACCCCTTGGCTTCATAAGCCTTATTACAAAACACTCTTAAAGACATCAATTTTCTAACAAAAGACCCCTAAAAAACAGACAATTAAAACCTAAACTACTGGACGGATCATGGGGACTATCCATGATCATCTAACTTCTTTTTATGCTTCCGTATCACTACATCTGCAGGAATCAATAGCCCCCTAAGCTGTCCTGCACCACTTCAACAGCCATACAAGTTGTGTCCTGCATCACCTTCACAACCCTTACAATTCAAGGCCCACAAAAGAATCTTGTCCCTTGCCCTTCTATGCACTTATATGCTGGCTCAACCTCATTCTAGAAGACTCTATTATTCATCTTCTTTCACACCGACCAACAAATGGCAGCAGAACAACGTGTCAAATCCTCTTCCTACTATGCAGAAGGCTGTGGATCTCCATCCAAATAAGAGGCTGCTGAGATTCAGAGTAGACACCTATCTCATCCCAAAATCTTGAAGAAACCCAAGTGGACATTAAAAACCTGATAAGATTTTACATCCCACACAATCTATGTATCATCCAAATAAGAGGCTGCCGAGATTCAGAGTAGGCACCTATCTCATCCCAAAATCTTGAAGGAAACACTCAAAGAAAAATATATTCCTCTATCGTACCATTCAAGACTCATGGATCAATGGAACTCTTTAAGACAGGGCAACATGTCTATTCCAGATTATATTGCTCGTTTCGATGAGTTCATGAGGAAATGTGATATCACTAAGGACCCTTTTGCCACCCTAAGTCGGTTTAGACTTGGACTTTGAACTAAGTTCCAAAAAGAGTTGATGCCCCACAATGTGACTGACCTAGAGGAAGCCTATAGGTTCTGTCAACAGTTCGAGCATTACTTGAGACCCCAGATCCCACGTACTTTTGACTTTCGTAGACCTGACCCTAGACTTGGTTTGTCTTCAAGTAAACATCGGAATGGGGGATAGTCTTTTCATGGACCAACTAGCAATCCCAGACCCAACCCACAGTTTGATAAGGGTAAGAGAATTGATCAAGGAAACCCACGACCCATTGGCTCAAATCAGTGCCGTACATGTGGCAGACGTGGTCATTTGCAGCTCATTGTCCCACAAGTAGAGGCAATAATTTATTGATAGAAGGCACTGAAGAGGCAAATGAAACTAGGGAGGGGAAGGATGTGATATATGATCAAGAGGCAGTCGAGAGATTAGAGAATGAAATCTATAGCGATTACAACACCCTTAGTGATGAGGAGTTAGAGAGTGACAAGGGACACATAGCCTATCTTGAGGAGTTATCTAACTACCCGCATTCTCCTAACCTACCTTTAGTAGTGGTGCGATGCGCTCTCACTCAACCCAAGCTCGTGGATGACTGGCGTAGGATTATCATCTTCTACACCTAAGCCAAGTGCAGTGAGATAAGCTGCAAAGTTATCATTGATAGTGAAAGTTGCACTAATGTGGTCATCATTAACACTATGGAGTGCTTAAGACTCTCACCAGCTGCCAACCATCGACCTTATTGGGTTGCGTGGATAGACACATCCTCAATTCCAGTACCCCATAAGTGTCAAGTTCCCATAGAGCTTTCTTCCTATAAGGACACCTTCTGATGCGATGCGGTGCCAATGGATGTGGGCCACATCATACTTGGTTGGCCTTGGTTGTATGAGCAAGATATAACGATGTATGGATGGTCCAACATGTGCACATTCAATTTCAAGGGAAAAAATATCAAGTTAGTTCTACGACCACTAAAGACAAAGCCTAAGGTAAAGAGTAAAGTGGGAAAGGGAAAGAGTGTAAAGAAAAGTAAATCTAAAGCGCTTCACATCATTAGCTTGAAAGAGTTCAAGCAAGAGATCAAAAAAGAGGTCATAATCTTTGCCTTGGTCACAAAAGAGGCTTCTTCTAAGGCTGCTAATGATTACCCTCCCGAGGTAGAACTAGTGCTAAAAGAATTTCAAGATATGTTCCCTGAGGATTTACCAAACGAGCTTCTACCGATGTGTGACATACAACACGCCATTGATTTGGTCATAAGAGCTACTTTACTAAAATTACCTCACTATAGAATGAATCCCACTGAGCATGCTAAGTTAAAGAGACAAGTTAATGAATTATTTTATAAGGGCTTCTTTCAGAAGAGCCCAAGCCCATGTGTCATGTCTACACTCCTCACACCCAAGGAAGGATGGTTCATGGAAAATGTATGTGGATAGCAGGGCTATCAATAAAATTATGATACACTACAGGTTTCACATCCTTAGGCTAGATGATATATTTAATATGATGGTCGGTCCCGCTATCTTTTCAAAGATAGATCTCAAGAGTGGTTACCACCAAATTCGCTTACACCCAAGATATGAATGGAAAACTTCCTTCAAGACGAAAGATGGGCTCTATGAGTGGTTAGTCATGCCCTTTGGACTATCAAATGCTCCAAGAAGGTTATGACACAGGTGTTGAGACCATACATTGGCAAGTTCTTAGTTGTGTATTTTGATGATATCTTGATTTATAATACCAACAAAAAACAATACCTAACCTACCTGAGAAAGGTGTGTGATCTCCTTAGGAAGGAGAAATTATATGCAAACCTAAAAAAGTGTGCCGTCATGACTTATCAAGTAATATTCTTAGGGTTTGTCATATCTATTGACGAAATGTCCACCAATCCTAAAAAGGTCAAAACTATAGTCGAGTGGCAAGAGCCTCAAAATATTCTTGAGTTTCATAGTTTTCATGGTCTCGCTACCTCCTATAAGCGGTTCATTCGAGGCTTTAGTACAATGATGGCTCCCATTATAGATTACATTAAAAAAAAAAAAAAAAGAGTTTCGCTGGACTACAGCCGCATTTAAGGCTTTTAAAGAGATTAAGTCGAAGATAACTGAGGCTCCTACCATGTGCCTTCCAGACTTTTCAAAATCTTTGAAGTGGCGTATGATACATTTAGCGTTGGCATAGGCAGAATTCTAAGCCAAGATGGACATCTGGTAGCCTATTTTAATGAGAAACTAAATGAGGCCAAACAAAAATGCTCTACCTATAACAAAGAATTCTATGTAGTAATACAAGCATTAAGGTATTGACAACATTATTTGTTACCACAAGAATTTGTCTTGTTTTCTAACCATGAGGCTTCACGTTATCACAGTTTTCAGAAGAAGTTTAATCCAAGACATGCCCAGTGGGTTAACTTTCTCCAAGAATATACTTTTATGCTCGAACATAAAGCCAGGTTAGAAAACAAGGCAACAAATGCCTTAGGCTAAAAGGTGGCCTTACTACACACGAGCATCCAAATAACTGGGTTTGAGAAGTTAAAATAAGATAATGAGTCATACCCAGACCTCAGAGAGATATATGCAACTTTGATGAGTGACTCATCTAGGAGTACTACAGGACATATACTTCAAGATGGGTATCTCTTTAAAGGCACTCACTTATGTATTCCTCATACCTCAATGCATGACTTCCTTGTTTGGGAGTTACATGCAGGAGGCATTGTTGACCAGTTTGGTTAAGACAAGACCATTGCTCTCGTAGAGGATTGATTTCATTGGTCAAGCCTCAAACGAGATGTAGCTAGAATTTTGGAGCAATGTAGAACTTGTCAACTGCCAAAGCAAAGAAAGCAGAGTTCTAGATTATATACCCTTATGTCAAATCCTCACCTAAGAAGCATGGACACTTCAAAATCCTTGGCGTGTCCATATCCAACACATATCGGATACCGATGTTAGGTTTTTGTATTGTCAATGTTCATGCACAAAACAATGTCTGTACATGTAGTGGTCAGGTTGTATAGGACTTTATGATGTAAATTAAATATCCATGTAAGTTTAAGAAGAGAATCCGGAAAAACACTAATAAAATAGACTCGAAACCGGAATGACTAAGCCAAAGAGACTCAAGCATTGTTAAAGAATCCCAAGTCCCAAGTGCAAGCCACCTCAAAAAAACCAACTGTCAGAATTTAAGGGTAAAATCATAAAATGTTGGTAAGTGGGAATGGGGTGTTTAGGCATAGACCTAACCTTAGTTAGACTTAGAATGGCTTAAAAATGGATAACCCAAACCTAAGAAAGGTTTCATAAATGATGGACCAAAATTGGCAAAAAATTAAAATGTGTCGAAAAAGAAATATGGCCTAACTTAAAATGGTCATATCTTTTGATCCAAATGTCCGTTCGTGAACTATAATTACTCAAATCAAACGGCTTGACGAGCTCCTTTTGAAAATAGAAAAATAATATGCTCAAGATTTTCAAACAGCTATATTTTTTATCATTTAAAAAGAAACATTGGGATGTTTGAATGGGTTTCTCCACTCTATAAATAGGAGCACTAACCCCAATGAATACACAACCTGAATACTTGATTATATAGTTAAATTAATGTGAAAAAGAGTATTGTGAGCATCATAGTTACATCAAGCCTATCCTAAAGACAACTTAAAGAACGAGGAATTCCTACACTCATCCAACAGGAAGCCTTTGCCGGAGTCACTAAAGGTGTATTCTTAAAGCACTTGTCGGAGTCACCAAGTGGGAGATTAGTCCATCAGAGTCACAACAGAGCATGCCCACTAAAGTCACTAGGAGCACAGTTACAAGGGAGTGGATTCTCTAAAAATTTTGTAAGTAAATTACAAGTTTATTCATTTTCCTTGTAATAGTTAGTGAACCATTAATAAAAATTAAATAGGCTCTGAGGAGCCAATTGGAGAGTAGATGTAGGCCAGAGGGCTGAACCACTATAAATTCTTGGTGTTTTGGATTGTTTGCATTTTATATTCATTTGTGTTTATGTTTATTTTTTATTGTGCAAAGTAACCCAACACACTAAGTGACTCTAACTAAGGTGAATATAAAAATACTAATCAAACAACCTTAGGGAACTTATCAGCCCTGCTCCCGCTCTGCTATACGCAATCCTATAGTACATAATGGAGCCCCATGGTCTATGATCAATTCATAAAAAAAAAAGATTTACTTAATTAAAATAATTTTTGTTGCATAATTAATTAAAATAAAATTAAGTAAATAAAAAAGGGATTGAATAAATAATTAAAAGAATTTATTAAAATAGTATAAGGATCCTATTCACCCCCCTTCTAGGATCCATTTTGGGAATTTCAATTGGTATTAGAACATACCCCCGATTTTTCAACCGACACTCTGAGGATGCCTTTGCATGTGTATATCTGCATGTTGGAGAATTTTTTTTTTTTTGAAACGTTTGGGACACGACATTTTAGGGAGTTTGGTAAAATAGCTTGAAGAATGGAGATTAATTGAAGAAACACTCAAAAGGGTATTACAGTAAATATAAATAAGAAAAGAAATAAAAAGGGTAAGGTGGAGGTATTGGGTTGCAAAACCGACAACTCTAACCTTGTGAAAGAGAGAAAAATGAAAGAAGAAGTAGAAGGAGGAGGAGGAGGAAGAAAAAGAAGAAAATGAGAGGGATAGAGTCTGTGGGGAAATGCAACACATGGTTTTCTTTTCTCTTAGTTTTCTTTTTCATTTTCATTATAATTTTTTTGAACTCTTTGTACTTTGTACTCTAAAGACTAGACATCATTGTATGGGTATGAATGAGCTTCTTTGCTATATATTATTACTTTTAAATTAGTTTTGGACATATTTTCAAACATTTTGATGCATGTTGTTTACTTTTTAAACACAAAAAATACCTAACAATATTAATTAATTAATCAATTACCGCATCGTATTCTAGTTTTTCAAGAATTGTTGTGTCATCGTATCTGTATTGTATCATACCTATGTCCCGTATTAGTGTCCATACTTCCTAGATCATCACTCTCATTGGTAGAATGTGAGTATGGATTTCATGCTAGGCCGACCTAGAACCCCTAGACAACACAATTCTATTTTTATGGTAGTGGACCATTTCTCAAAGATGGCCCATTTCATACCATGTACCAAATCCTCTAATGCATCTAAAATTGCTAAATTATTTTTTGATGAGGTTGTTAAACTGCACAAAGTTCCTAGGACCATAGTGTCTGATCGAGATGTCAAGTTTGTCAGTTATTTTTAGAAGACACTATAGAAGATGTTAGGTATACACCTCTAGTTTTCATCCGCTTACCACCCGCAAACTAATAGTCAAACTAAAGTGGTAAATAGGAGCCTAGGGAATCTTTGTGGCTATATAGTAGGAGATAATCTTAGGTTGTAGGATCATATACTACCTAGAACTAAATTTGGATATAATAGTTTCTTCAAATGGTTCACAGGCATGAGTCCGTTTGAAATAGTTAGTGGTTACAAAACTAAGGTTCTTGTTGACCTTATACCCATGTCAGCTACCAATAGACCTTTAGAATCTGCATCTACATTTGGACATCATATTCATTCATTGAATGAAAAGATTAAAAGGTGAACTACAAGTAGCAATGAGAGAGATAAATGGTCAGTTGATTCTTGTTGAGTACATCAAGAGTTTTAGGAAGGAGATAAGGTAATGGTACGACTCAGATCTTAGTGGCTCCAGCCTAGAGTCGCCAAGAAACTACATACATGTAGATTTGAACCATATAAAATTTTGAAACGAATCGAAGCAAATGCTTATAATATTGACTTGCCTTCAAACTTAAGAATTAGCTCAACATTCAATGTTGAAGACTTAGTCCCATACCATTCCCCAAATTCTCTTTTTGCAGATCCATTTACAAATCTGTAGGTTCTCGTTCCACGGTTCCCAAACCTACACCACCACCACAATTACAGCAGAAGCAAAAGGAGGTCAAGGACATTTTAGATGATTAGACAATGTCCACGAGATAAAAGAAGATACCAGAAATACCTTCTCAAGTGGAAGGGCAGGCCGAAGATCGATAGTTCAGGGCTGACACATGAGGAGTTGTAGCAGATTGATCCAAATATTCTCGAGAGGCATTGGAGCTTTATTTCACCAGAGGTGAATCTTTCCTAGGTAGGTAGAGTTGATGAGGACATTAGTCCACGAGATGGAGCTTGATGGATTTATCATAGGAGGAGGAGATCTACACCAACTCTTTGGTTCAAGTAGAGTAGTTGTGTTTTTTTATTTTTTATTTTATTTATATCTAGGAGTGTAATTAGGAGTTGTTTTTATAGAAGTATTTGGAGTTGAGGTCTTTAGATATAATTAGAGTTGCTTTTAAATTTTACAAATTATATTAGGATATGGACTTGGCTAGATCGCGGGTTATATAAACCCAAGCAACTACATTATTTTTTTCACTTTTTGAATTAATAGATTATTGCTTTGCTTGCTTTCAATGAGTGGTTGCTAATTTTTCTCTCAAGCTTACCTGGAGTTTGGGGCCTTGATAGGGATTTTTCATGTCATGGAGCAGGGCTTTCTCCACAACAGGTATTTTCCCTATCTTCCCCTCTTCTTCTCCTTCAATTCTCTTGTTGTCCCTGTAATTTCCAGCTTTCTTTAGCCATCAAGAAGTTACCTTGATTGTTTCTCGAATAGGTCTCCACAAATTTTCATTCTTCTTCCATCAGCTTCTTGATTTCTTCCATCAAGCCTCTGTTTCCAGATCTCAATATCATCTGAAAGATTGAGTTCGTGTTCTGAGCACATAACCACTTCTGTTAGGTATTAGTTTTTATTTTTTGGCAAAAGATCAGCTCAAGCAAGATCAGAAGCTATACTTGGGTTTGATTTCTTTTTTCTTTTTTTGTTCTATGTGGCAGCTCGAGCAAGATTGCTTGTGGATGTTTGTGGAAACCTTGCTTGACCTGATTTTTTCCCTTATTTTTTTTATATTCTGTTTTGAGACAAATCTGATCAGCCCAGATTTGATTTTAGTTCCAGAATCACTTTGGATTAGACCTATTGTCATGCTGTTAAACACTGTTGCTGGTCCCAGAATTTTAGACCCCTAAACCTGATTCAATTCCCCTCGAGTCCTCTGTCAGGCCTTTAAACTCAGCCCTGTTGACCCTTATTAGTTCCATCCCAAGACATATTTTCACCCTTTTGAGTACCCTCTGATATCCTTATACAACCTCTGTTTTGAACCCATATACACAACTGTCCAACCATCTGAAAGCCTTAAAAACCTCTACTGCTGAGTACTCATACCTCTTCCTAATAAACCTAAGCATTTCCTAAGCTAAGCCATAACCCCAGTGTTAGTTTGCTGTCTTACCTATAACCAGAACTTCTTTTGACCCCGTTAACCCCATACTAATCCTTAGCTGAACCTACCAAAAGCCTATATTAATCCTATATTAATCAGTGTTGTTTTGCCATAAACCTAGCCTCCAAAGACCTAAAACCAGTCCCCTTACCTGCAGTGGTCTTCCCGAAAGCCTTGTCTACCTCATTGTTTCATTGTTCTAGTTATTTGTTGCTAAGTCTTTACTCCATTGAATTAGTTGTTGTTATTCTTCAAGATTGTATTCGGTTAGTCAATTTCAAATTGCATAATAAACTAATTAGTTTCATTGTTTTAGTTGCCGTTAGTTTGGGTTGTGAGTGGTTTTATTACTTGAGACCTTAATTGGAACCCAAGTGTGTTTGGTTTTGAGAGTAGGAATCTAGTTTATTTATTCTTATTGCTTTGCGTAATTACCTACATCTTTGATTGTTCATGAATGCACCTGCATACTACATCAATACCTCATGCAAGGCACTAACCCAAGGAAACCAAATATTCTCAAAGGAACTTGACAACCAAAAGGCATAATATGATGCAGGACGACTAACCACCCTTGATTAAATGATGCTCTCAAGAAGTTCCTTTTTATTTTTATTCTTTCACTACAAAATCATAATAAAATAAGGTGAGTGGATTTTTTTTGGACTGGTGGTTAGTAAGCTAGCAAATGAAGACATGTTTTGAACCAAGGTATTGGGTATCAACACTCTCAGTAAGAAATGTTCTTGACTAAAAATGTAAACGCTTGAAAAGGAGTACCAAAGATTAGAATACCATTGTAAATCATTGAGAATCATTTAAACTCAAATTAGTTTCAAATTATGCCAAGAGTTTATTGTATTGAGAGTTTCAATTCTTCTGAATAATGTCTCAACCACTTCTGAAGCCTTTCAAGTTTTCAACCAAGATTTCATATGGTTTCTCTAGATGTTTTCAGTTTCCTGATCAAACCTGGGTAATTTGGTCAAGTCAAGAGAAGCTCAAGTCACAATAAGAACTATATTCTTGTATCACTAAGCAAGATTAAACGGAATGATTCTTCAAGTCATATTCATAGAAATGCTCAAAAACAAGGAAAAAAGGAAACAAAAAAAATGAAATTTTTCATTACACCAACCTCCACAATTTCCAGGAAAAAAATGCCTTCAAAAACTTGATAACAAATCCACAAGTTAAGGTTTTAAATTGGCATGAGATGGTAGGAGATTCACACTGAAAAGCATTTCCTTTGTCAGTTCCATGAAGGAGGCAAATGTGGCACAATATTTTCTCTAATGAGATAGAGTTATGTTGGCCGCCAGAAAGTGCAGGGAATCAAAGTGTTGTGGTAATCATTAATGAAACCCTCTTCAAGAGGTTATTCAAAAGACACAGAGGAATCAGTGACATGGAAGAGAGATACAACACATTTAAGACTCACCCACAAGCTACATGTGAGGGGTTGAGAAAGGTAGCTATATAAAGAGCCAGCGGTGGAAAAAGAAAGAGAGAAAATAAAAGATCAAATTGTGCAAACCCTGCACTGGGGTAATTTAAGAAACTCTAAGAATGATGCTTCCCGCTGTAACCAGTACTCTAACCAAACTTGGACACGAATAAGAAATTAACTAACCATATGGGCACCCAAATCTTTCAGAATACCGAGAGGAAGGATAACACAGTCTTACTAACAATCTCAACATCACAAATCATAGAAGAACGAACAAAAAAATTTATACTCAGGCCGAGGAGTAGCCAAAGATCGCACATTAGACTAATCACCATAATTTATAAAAAAAAAAAAAGTCATCCTAAATATCAACAAATTCCTACGAAATCATCAAACACAAAAAAAAATCCCCAAGAATATTTCAATGGATATGCAAAAATTACTCATCAAAACGATTAGATATTTAATTGATGAAGTATAAATTCGATTATCTTTCAAAATATGAAAAACTAAAGGCTAATCTAATCAAAAAAAAAAAAAAAATTTAATCAATCTTTCCATCTATCAAATTGCTTAACTCCCCCAAAAAAATTAAAAAAATAAAATTCTATCCATCTATACAACAATCACAGTAACTAAACAAAAGAACAAATTGAGTATCAAAAAATAAAAAAAAGATTTTTCCAACCAAATTGATACCTGGTTAAATTTAACAGTCTTGGAAGCCGGCGGCTTGATCTCGACGACTTCCGGTTCATAACGCGAAGAGCTGCCGCCGGACATTGATCGGAGCCTGTACGGATCACCGCTAAAACGGATGCAAAATCGACTGTAACTGTACGGAAACTAAAGGAAGTAGAAAGAGAGAGATAGTGATACTCACTTCGACTTCCTCGTGACGAATCTCGCTAACGGCGGCGGCTCCATCCGTGAAAATCCTTTTTTTTAATCTAGAGAGAGAGAGAGAGATTGAAACGCCGGTCCTTGCTCGTCGCCGATCTCTTCTCCGGTTGCTCGAATTGAAAACCTAACTCTTTTCGCTTCTTATTACTCTTCTTCAAGTTGTACAGTAAATTTCTCTCCTTCAATTTCTATTTTCTGTTGAGAGAGAAAGGGAAAACGAGAGGACTTTTCCTTTTCTTCTCTTTCCTAGTTCTCTCCCCATTCTCAAACACGCGAAAATAGCGGGATATCGTATTCTAAGGAAATCCTCTCGGTTGACCTCCGAATTATCCAAACTACCCTTTGTGGTAAAGGGGAAATCTCTTCTTTTTTTTTAGTTGGAGGGCCCTCGGCCGTGAGGGATACGGTCTACTCACCAGGGAGTATCCTCTGCGACGACCCTCTTTGTGTGACGTCGTGAGACAAGACAGAGGGGAAGTATCATTTCACTTTCGGGGGTGATGTGGCATCTTCAAAAACTGAAATGATACCCCCTTTGTGTCTCATCTCACCTTATGGTGCTTTGTGTTATAGAAACA
>JAOXJP010113826.1:0-28030 GCA_025762735.1 Platanus orientalis
GTCAGTTGAGTGCCTAATTTTTTGCCCTAATATGTAGCTCTTTTTAGAGTAATTAAGGGAATCTAAATAGATAAGTCCCTTGAAAGCTCATGTTCCTTAGATAGTTTTTTGAAGCCCTCATGATTTTGGAGAGATGGACACTGATTGATTCTGATTTAGATACCTGAGGAACATGTTGGCTCCATATAAGTGAAATGCAGCTAAGTAACTTTTTGACCCCTTGGGGGAAGATTTGAGATTTCATAGAGGTTTGAGATTTTGAATTTCATTTCTTAGACTAGAAGATTTGAAGCTAAAGCCGAGAGCGAGATATGATAATCAACCTTTTTGGATTTGGAGATTAAATGAATCTTTGAGAACTTTTTTAAGGTTCATTTATTGGTCAGGGTTATCATAAGTTGAGAAATTGGTTATTGCTAGTCTCAAGCAATATCTATTTTGTAATGAGTTTCTCAGAATTGGGAGAAGTAGGGATGTATAGGATTTGACATTACACCATTTAGGTGACAAGAGAAGCTTCAGAGATCCTTTAAGAGTCCTTGGGTAAATTTGTAGATGTGAAAAGGGTAAAATGATAATTTTTTGCCCGTTGGTCGAAAAATCTGAAAACAAGAATTCTTTGCCTATGATTCTTCATGATAAGAAGGCTTATATAGGTGAGAGAAATTCAGTGATCTAAGTAGTTGATAGTGAGTTATGGACTTTTGAAGGCAAAAGGGAAAAATGGGAATTTTTTCACCTGTGATGCTTTACTAAGGGAAGATTTATAGAGGAAGAAAAAATTATAAATAACATATGTGGTGTTCTTAAAATGTGGACCCTCAAAGTCCTATTGATGCTTTTGTAAGAGTTAGGATTTAACTTAAAATGGTGTGTTTGGGTTGTAATGAGGTGTTTTGGTTAGTTCATTTGTGACTGAAATATCGAGAAAGACTTTTCAGGGAATGCCTAACTTCCTAGAGTCCAGGCTTGCTCTGCTTATACCAAGGGTGCTTAAGGTCTTGATTCCTAAGTACTGCTTTAATGCTCTTTATTCCGTTAGATGTCGAGTCAAAATTTGGGTGCTGATACTTTTTCTCTTGCTCTTGATCTTTCCTCTAGGGTTTCTAGGTCTTTCTAGGTTGAAACAGTCATAGATATGGACCCCCCAAAGGTCCACATGAATTAGAAACTCAAAAGACGAAGGGAAGTTACAATAGAGATTTTCCTTTCTTGATCCCGCAACCAGGCGAATGATCAAGCATACTCCTGATTGATTAGGCATCCTAGCCAATCAATCGGGCATACACTGGATCGATTGGGCCTCCTAGCCAATCGATCATCCTCCTGATCAATCGGGCCAAAGCCTAGTATGTTTTGACTTTTTTTTCGTTTGACTCTCTTGCACTAAAACTCTTATATCTTTTTTCTTTTGGGGTCTATTTCACTCACCATTTATTTTCTTGGACTATAGAATTTCGTGCCTATCCAATGATATAAAGTTTTCTCACAAATTCATCCTATATTTTTGTTAGTATTTCTCTAAAGTTGGATATCTCTTGATATTGTTGGACTCTAGAATTTCATGCATATCGAATGATCTAAAGTTTTCTCATAGATTCATCCTACATTTTTGTTGGTATATCTCTAAAGTTGTGTCAATTTATAGATCAGTATGTGTGTATTTATAAAGCTCCAAGTATGTGCGAAACATATATATTATGCGTGTACAATATAAATATGACACGTGTGTAAGACATGTAGGAACATATGCGGGGTGTTACAACATCTATGTCTAAATCATCATCGGAGCTAGACTATTTTTTGGCTTTCAAGTTTGAATTAATTGAGGGTGTCTAAATTTTAATTCATATGTTTGAAGTGACCAAGTCAGCTCTTCAAGTTTCATGTTCTCTGGATCTTAACATTTTTCTATAGCAATTACTTTTGGGTAAAATCTTTCAAAAAGTGACCTATGGATTTTTCTAACAACTTTAGAATCCTTTACTTCTTCTCCAAGACCTCTCATAGAATTAACTATGTCTTGGTGTTTTGTGTGAAATTCGATGAATTATTCATTGTCTTCCATACAAAGAGCCTCAAAGCTTGATGTGAGCATCTGGAGCTTAGATTGCTTCACCACACTTATACCCTCATGGGTGACCTCAAGGAGGTCCCATGCTTCTTTAGCGGTTTGGAGTCCGAAGATTTTCCTGAATTCATCTTGGCTTACTGCACAAATGATTGCATTCAATGCCTTATAATTAGCAAGATATCTAGCCTATTCTACAACATCCCAATCCTTTTTTAATTTATCTTTTGGCTTAGTATAACCACTTTCAACTACAGTCCAGGTACCTATATCCATGGATCTAATAAAGATACCCATACGGGCTTTCCAATATGTATAGTTAGAAATATCAAAATAAGGTGGTTTATTTGTAGTAGTACATTTTTCCTTAGAAGCCATGTGAAACTAGGATTAACTTCAAGATCTAACTTGGGTTGCTAAGCCCTTTTAGAAGTAACCTGCTCTAATACCAATTGAAATTCCAGTCCAAGTAATCATAGAAGGGGAATAGGATTTCCAAGTCCATTAGGGATTCTTGATTTACTAAGACTTTCCATTAGATTTACATGAAGTTATCTTAATATATGTTGCTGAATTTAACAACACAAGTAAATCTAGTGATTATGAGTTTATCATAGACTACTATTCTCTGTCATGCACTAGTGTTTCCTATAGCAGAGTGGGAGATGGGCTAATAAATTCCCTAAGTTTGTTAAATTGATTTTATTCTTAACCTTAGTAATCTTCAATTAAATTTTTGAGAAAATTATGAAAGTAATGTAAACACAAGATAACAAAGATGCAGACAACACAAGGACACAAGGGTTTATAGTTGTTTGGAACTCTGACATGCGTCCATTGTCCAATAGCTCCATCACAAGCTTGGTTGATTTTCTATTAATAGTCTAACACTACTACAAAAGTAAATCAACAAACATACTCAACTCCCTCTAGTGTCCCCGGTGAAGGAAGGATCTACGGTGTCTTTGGCAACTGCTCTAGTCTAGTGTCTTAGATGGACTCTACTTCTGGTGTCTCCAGTGGAAGGACGATTGTAAAAGAATGGATTGGGTGCAGTGCTTAGGCCTCTTGATAGGCAAATGTGACTATATGGTTTTGTAGTGAGAGATTCTAAAACTGGAATAAGTGTAGAAGTAGTATTGCTCTCAAAAGACTCAAGACAAGAGTTTATTCCTCACTAACACAACTTGGTATTGTAGATCTACCAATATGAACAACTCTCAGTTGTATTAAAATTCTCTCACATATAGATATGACACTATCTCAACATAGAGAAAGATTTTTCAAGCTTTAATCACCCTAAAAATGCCTTAGCCCCTTCAACAATTCTCTCTTTCGATGTTCAATGATTCTCATTCATTGTGTATTTTAAAATGGGGTTTACGTCCTCTATTTATAGAGTAAAAGGAAATATTTTTCAAGTTCTAATGGCTCTACTATAGTTTTCAAAAAATATAGTCATTATGAGATTTGAATAAGAAAACAATCCTATTCTACGAATCTTCGAGCTCTTGAAACTGATCTTCGAGCACTCGAGGAAAAACCATGTTCTATTGGGTTTTACTGAGCTTATTTAAGCTCTTGAATACATCCTTCAAGTGATTTAAGGATCTATTTGAGGGCTCAAACTTTGCCAATCTAGGTTATTTTATAGGTTTAATCTTTATCATTATGTTTGGACTTTAGCATTGGTTA
Source organism: Platanus orientalis (assembly GCA_025762735.1). Taxonomy (NCBI): domain Eukaryota; kingdom Viridiplantae; phylum Streptophyta; class Magnoliopsida; order Proteales; family Platanaceae; genus Platanus; species Platanus orientalis. The sequence goes on from JAOXJP010113826.1 coordinate 3,767, forward strand.
GAGATTATTCATAGGGTCATAATTTGTTCTTTACACTCTTCCTAGGTCTCACCATGGTCCAATAATGGCATCTTGAGTACACCTTGACTTTAGACAAGTCCAACTTATCCTTTTACCTATTTAGTATAGAGTGCTTGTTATCATGGCTTTTGTTGAAGTTCTTCAGACGAGTAGACTTAAGTAACTTGTGAAACTTCAGTTCTTGAGCTGATGTTGCTTGTTAGAGTTTCTCGTGCTTGGTCCTTAAGTCTTCACACTTTTATAACCCAATTACATAGACCAATAGCCTAATACAACTCATCTAAACTTGACATGGAATTGATAACACAAATGAACCTAACAACAAGTAGGGCTTATGTGCTTCACCAAACAAAGCTTGTAGTATACCTAGCATGGGGATTTAGTTCCCTAGAGAGTAGGGCTTATGTGCTCCACCAAACAAAGCTTATATTCTACCCATCATAGGGATTTAGTTTCCTAGCAAGTAAGGCTTATGTGCTCCACCAAATAAAGCTTGTAGTATACCTAGTATAGGGATTTAATTGCCTTGTAAGTAGGGCTTAGGTGCTCTTTCAAATGAAACTTGTAGTCCTAATCCAAAAGGGTTGTTTTCAGGGTTAGGGATGTTGATGTAAAATGTTATAAATTCCATGAACTATAAAATACAAAGCAATGTATATACTAGGACATATGTGGAGTCATGTTAGAGTCTAAGAGAATCGTGGTCTCAAGCTTCATGAAGAACAACTTCAAGAGTTCAAGAAGACGTCATGGAAAGCTAACCGGAAGCATGCAAGGCATTCCGAAGGATTCACAACTCATTTCGAGCTCAAAAAGATAAAACAGATAAAGTAATGGTGGTTAAGTAAATTTAAGGTCCAAGGAAGGGTTTCGAAGGTCTATGAACTTTTTCCTACCAAGGAGGGACAATCCTAAGGTCTTTATAGCCTTCTAATAGTTTTTGGAGGCATTATAGGATAGTTGGATCGATCTAAACCTCCTGGGTCAGTCCAACTTATTTGGATCGATCCAGGATCAAATCAGTGTTCCTCGGGTTGATTTTTCTGAGATTTTAGCACTTTTGGATCGATCCAGAATCGATCCAAACTGCCAAAAATGAGTGTAACGGCTATAAAATCTTGTAATGGGAATTAATAAATGAAAATCATCTTTGACCATTAGGGATTATTCTAATCTAATGGTTAACATGTTTCTAAGTTCATTATAAATTAGAACGCCGAAAAGCAAAGTAACGGGTCTTGAACAAACTAGAGTATCTCAAAGCTACTTTGCTTAAACTTCTTCAAGTTTTTCAGAGAGATTTCAATCTCCATTATAGTGCTCATAAATCCTTATACCTAGATAGGAAAGAGAACAATTCAAGCCACCTCATTGCTCTTGCTAAGGAAAATCACTAAGTGGCAATTTCAAGAGTTGCCTAATGGAAAACTCAATTGGGATTCAAAAGTCACATCTCGCTTAAGAATGAGCAATCCCATAATGTGTGTATAGCAGCATCAACCTTCAAGAGGTAAGTCATGCTACTTTAAATTATATGTATTTGTGTTTACTCTTGCCAAAGTCCCCGATGTTGATGTATATTGTTAATTCCATATTGTATAAAATACATGGAGTGGTAGATTAGGCATGGAATGGTAACATTGCATACTTTGAGTCATGTCTCTAATCATCAAGTCTTGGTTTCCAAGAAATAAGATGAGCTCCATCACCTCAAGTTAAGGATGATCCATTCTCAAGATTACCATGGTTCAAAAGCTTGAAGACTCAAGGTTCATCAAGCTCAAGGAAGGTTTATGAAGGTATATAACATGATAGATCTAGGTTAAAAAGATCAAAATACCTTCACATAACCTTATGGACCAACCCATGCCTCCTACATAGATTCCCAAGTGAGTGGTAATAGAATTAAGGCATATTGACAGAAAAACAGGGGAATCAGATCGATCTGGATGGGGTTGGATCAATCCACACTTAGCCGATCAATCCGCTACTTACCGGATCGATCCGGAAAAACTCGGGTGTCTCAGACTAAGACATTGGATCAATCTGTGCAGATCAATTCGACATAGCCTGATAGATCCACAATTGCAGAAATTCAAAAAATAAAAACATATCTACGTCTGCGATTTTTTGACCGTTGGGATAGATGCCAAATTAAGGGTGCACAATTGTGCTCGTCCCCTATAAGTATGAGAGAAGCTCAAGAGAGCTCTCTAACACTAAAGAACACACCAAACATAAAAATCAAAAAAAGAGAAGAGGGGATTGAAGAAAGCTAAGGCATTTACACCTCCCAACTACCAAAGGCTCATGCCAATAAGCATTAATTGAAGATCATAGAGCCTTTAAGTGCTTACCTAGCACTCTACACTCACTCTACACTTAAAGAACAAGAAAAGGGAAGCAAGGAGAAGGGTTTACACCCAAGTAAACCCTTAAGGGTAGCTCTAAGAAGTAAGAAGCACTCTCAGAAGCTTGATAGAACCTATTGGCATACAAGCTCTACAAATGAGCAACCAACTTTATGTGGATCAAGCATTACATCAATCTTGTGAGGTAATTTGTATTGATTCTTATTTAATTTAAGACTTTAGCACCCGTTAGAGACACCGGGTGTAGACCACACCTGATGAACACACCGGGTGTAGACTATAGCACTACTACCAGAGACACCGGTAGTGTAGACTACTCCCGCCGGAGACACCGGGAGTAGAGCATGCTTTTTTTAGTAGATGGTTTTGAATTTAACCTTGATTGTAATGTAATTCAATCTAAATAAAATTTAGTAGCTCCTTTGTAAGTTTTGAGAGTGGATGTAGGCTCGAGTGCCAAACCACTTTAAACCTTGTGTTGTGTGTTTGCTTATGGTGTAAATTGTCTCTTCTCTCTATCTCTACATGGCATGTATAACATTTTTCATATGATCTTTCATATTTGCTCTAGAGTAGGAATTTAAACTTATTGAAAGATTAAAATTAAGAATTTCCATTGAATTGCACCTTTAAAAATCGAACTATATCTTGGTGTGCACTAAGTTCCAAAGTCTACAATAATATCTAAATTGGAATTTTAAGTGGGGCCTAATTTAAAAGAATTTTTATAAATCCTATTCACCCCCCTCTAGGATAAATCTGGACTTTCAAAACTCTTGATATTTTTTTTTCCAAAACATAGTTCTACATGTAGTATCGGTGCAAAATGGATTCAAAACAAAGATTATAGCACTCTAGGATCCTAAGGAATTAAAAAACAAATCACTTGTGTTCTTATAGGTTTAATTTCTCATTTCAAAAAACATTTTAAAAGCTTTCGGAAAATTAAAACCATTGAAAAACGACATCAATTTTTTTCAAAACTGGATTCAAAACAATAGAGTAGCAGAGATATACAAACCTAGGAATGAAAACAATTATAATTTAACTATGTTCTTACTTCTTTACTTGTAGTTTTGTTCCTAATTTTTTTGTTCTTCAGAAATCCCAAAATCCCTTACAAAACCCAACTTTTCTCTTCTTCTTGTTCTTTGATTTATTTATAGGGTTTCTAGAATGATTTAGGTCGAAACTATTCAATGTATAGACCCCCTAAAGAGTCCCACACAATTTAGAAACCCATACACAGTTAGAGAGTCGTGAAACGCAACTTTCCTATTCAGTACGGAATAGGGCAATTAATCGGGGGGTGCCCGATCAATTAGGTTACCTAAGTCGGATCAATCGGGCATACCTCCGATCGATTGAGCCACCATGGCTGGATTGATCGGGAGTCCTCCAGATTTATCGACATGGGCCTTTCCTTTTTTGCTCTTGTGTCTCTTGTACTATACCGACCATTTTTTTGTTGGAACTTAGATTTGCTCGCCATTTGTTACATTGGAATCTAGACTTCCATGCCTTTCCAATGACATATGATTTGCTCAAAAAATCCTTCTACATTTTTATTAATGTGTCTCTAAAATTGTGCCAATGTAAAGGTCCATACATATATGTTTAAATCATTCTAAGTGTATATGAAACATATATAACATGTGTGTATGACATGTGTGTGACACGTGTGCAAACCTCAGAGTGTTACAGAATGGATGAAGTATTCAAGGAAGTAGTGGTCAAAGCTGAAAAAGAAATAGAGGAGAAATTCGCAAAGATTGACACCATTGATGCAAGTAAAAACTAGAAGGACTTGCAGAAACATTGTGGCCTTCTCAGGCTCTGATACCATGACATAGAATTTACATAGAGATGGAATTGGTGGAAAACTTGGATGCCTCTTTTGAGGACCTCCTTCTTTATTTATAATCAATCTTCTGATGTCAGTTACAAAGCTATAACGTAAACTTAAACTAATCTCTTAACTTCTAGACTAACTTATATTCACCAGCTATGATAGCTGAACGCACTCACGTATTTGCTTCCTTAACACCTGTGAATGAGATGAGGAAGAAACCCACTCCTCTCAAACTCTCACTCTTTCTCTTAGGACAAAACTTTCTGAGCCATGTGTTTGTGGGGAAATTTTCTCCTTCCTCATGTGGTCCCGGGTATGGGTAACCCGGGGTACTAGGCCAAGTTCAGTACATGCCTTAACAAAGAGGACTTTTCTAAGACTTCAAAAGGGAAAAATTGAAAGAGACCAAACTTTGTTAATGCAATGGAATGATAGCACAGTACAAATGTCTCGTTCAACTCAAGTGTCACTAACCTCTTCGGCAAGGTTGCACTACTTGATATTAAACAAGTTAATGACAAAAACTAGGAATGAACTAGGTTCACCCTTTTCTTGAACTAAATTACAGACTAAGTTAAATTACTCTCACTCCTAAGATAGAAATAAAATTTGAGATTGATGTTGGATCATTTCTTCTTCATGTTGTTATTTATTTATATCAAGCCAAACAATTATAGTGGTTGTAACCTCTTTTTCACATCGTTGGGTAGTTTCTTCCACTTTCCACTCCTCTTCATTGTTATAACCACTTTCCCATGCTGTGGCAAATACCCGTTGTGGGATGTGCAGTGGTCTCTCTTGGCCTGTTTTGTGTAGATGGTGATCCACCTTTGTTGTATGTCAGCTATCATGATACATGTCTTAATGTTAGCTCCGTCACGTGTCCCTATTTATGACTTTATTTCTAGATCCATTAAAATCCACGTGTTTCCCATCAGTAGTCAGAATTTTAGGATCATACCAACAAATGCCCCCCAACACGTGTCTAGTTTAGATTTCAACTAGACGCGTGTGACGTTCTTCTGATGCTTTAGGTTCATGCACTTAAACCACATTGATTGTTGTTAGTGGTTTGCGCTCAGGGATGTAACTAATATGACTAGGTAATCCCAAATGGCATCTCTTCCAGAACAAAATATCCTCTAGTACTAACTGCTTCTAGGATTTGCCCAACTTTTGATGATATTAAGCAGAAAGAACGACAGCTTCTATGTGGGAAGTCAAACCATCTTCATTGCTTTATGGTGAACCTTTCTCCCATTGGTCTATAAATACCAACTCCGAGCATCAATTTGTGTTCATCCCTCTTCATTGTGATCGCATCCCATCTTCTCTACAACCATACCATCGGGTTTTGATACTCTGGAGTGGTTTCAAGCTTTGTCAAATGGGGTAATTCCCCTTCCTAGCCTATACTTGGTACCCAGATTCTCTTGTTTATGAGAATATTCTATGTTAACTTCTTAGGCCATGTCACTCACTCGAGACACCATCCCATGGTTGAGGGATGGTTGTTTCATCTTGGATCTCATTATTTGAAAGAGCTGGAGGAATATATGGATTTGTCTGATATACCTAGAGCACTTCTTAGGTTGTGGAATAGTGTTTTATGGATCGGGAGATGGCTTCATCGGCATTTTTGGAGATGGAGTCCCCCTCTACACATAGCCTATTTTTCTACACTCACGATGATTCCAACAAAGGGCATAAATTTAGAGAGGCATACTGACTTGAGCCCCTCCTTTTGTTCTTTCATCTTAGAACCATTGCTTTGGGCAAGTCCTGAGGTGACCTCAAGAGAGATGGACATGCCTTATCCAGGTCTCCTTAGTTCTCGACAATGTACTGATTGAATAGTTTATGCTAAAACTTACGCTCTACCTCTGTCAACTACCAACCTCAATGCCCTACCTTGGCTATGTTTAGGCCATTCTATATTTTTAGAAATGATACATGGTCTTGATAACCTTTGTATTTACATCGTTTCATTAACTTAGGACATTTTTTCCCTTAAAAATTGTTTGCCTCAAGAGAAAAAGAGTTTTTGTAATTTTTGACTAATATATATATATATAATGAAATTTTTTTTGACATCTTTGGCCTTGGATTAGTTTCTTTTCTTTATAGTAGTCGCATTAGACTCTTTTTTATTATGGGCCATTATTTTCCCTTATACAAACCATGGTGTTTGGCTCATATTAATTGGTGTAGGACATTTTTGTCCTCAAATACCTCCTTCCTTTAATATAGAGGTTTGCATTACTTTAAGAACTCACCAGCGAGTCCTCTCTTGGTATGTGCGAGTGGGTGAATATCTTCATCAAAGGCTTTACCATCTTTGATTGGTCCTCCCAGAGCAGATGACCATTATACTATGCTTAGATTCTTTACTTTCAAAGGTAATTTGGTACCCCCAAGGCGCACTGTTGAAGTTGCATTCTTTTGGGACGTGCCCTTCGATATGGCTCAAGTCATCATGATGAACCATTTTAAATCCCCAAAATGACATGCTAGGGTCACCGAACTCTATTGTCACAAAGCCTCCAAAGGATAAACTTTCCTTGGCATGTGACATTTCAACGTTGACTCCTTTCCTATCCAATGTCAAGGCTATGTCCTTCAAAGCCACATTCTTAGGTTTGAAGTATATATTCTTCCGTTGGCCCTTGAATTCTTGATCTTTTCTAAATAAGTTTTTCCCTTGAGTTAATCTTGACCCTTGGTAAAGAACTTTTCTGTTGTCGGTTATTCCTGTACTACCCTAATTTGGCCTTAGTTTCTACAAAGCCATCAACATCTCGATCAAGTACTCTTTTATCTCGATACTCTATTTTTAGACAACATGAGTTACGGTGACCATTTTTTCCCTGAGACAAAATTGTTCATTCATCCCATATTATGTCAACAAAGGTTATGTCAACTCTTACTGGCTTCAAGACTATAGTAACTATCCCTTGTTGTGTGACTACACATCCCTTATGCTCGATGATTGCTCTACAACCTTTTGTAGTCACTTTACTAATCTCGATTGTATTAATATCTACTTTTATTGGGGTAGAGTTAATCTCGTTTTCTTTTGCTCAATGTGTTATTCAACATGCCGGTTTGTTTACCTTTTTAACTTTTTCTTCTGTTACTTCTCTAGCAACAATTGGGTCGATGTTGATCGAAACATCAGGAGGCTCTGCCTCTTTTTTCCAATCACATAGAATCGACTGCCTCTCGATTTCTAGTTCCTCGGTCCCTCGAGAGCCGGTGTCGAACTTAGTGGCATTGTGTTTAGTAGGAAACTAGCTTTTCCACTTACTAACTTGCCACATGGTCCCTTATCTTCTTGTCTCAAGGTTTGCCTACCATGTGTCTCATGTGATTGTATTTTCGTCTCATTTTTAGCACTTCAACCTAGTATCGATTCTGTGCCTCAATTATCCCTTGGTCGAACTAAGGACTCGAGTCCTTTTTCATGATCTCGAGATGGTAAATCTTGCTCGTACGAAGGGTGCCCATCTTTTTTGACCATGTCGTTGTACAACTGCTGATAAGAATTGTATCGATTCAATGGATTCTCTTGAGATACGCAACTTACACTTTTCAACAGTTAACCTTCCTTTTTTAGGAAGCTCACGTCGTCGAGAGCTTGACCATTCATTGAGAAACTTCTTGAGTTTTTCCAAAGAAATGGGTATCCTTTCGATTTCTCTCAACATGGAAAATTTATAGCTCGACAAAGCTAGCTGTAGCCCTATGGAGATTGTTCATCATGGCCACTCAACTACTATTGAGTCTTTCCATTTGGGTTTCCAATCGGGATTCTAAGCTGTCGGTTGTCAAGATGAACCATTGCTTGACCTTATTCCTTGAATCCTTTTGACGTCTCAGGTATAAAACTATTAAGTCTTTTCTCTTCAAACCATTCTTGGGCTTTATGCCTTGGCCTAATCTCAGGCTTACCTTACTCAACCATTAAACGAAAAGTTTCAACAATTACCTTAACCAACCTGTTGTATGGATCATGCTCGTCATCAAACTTTAAAGGTTTTCTCCAACTAGACTTCCTGTTCAAAGGATCACTTTGATCTTCCAAGTGTTGAACCTCGCTCCCCTTCGACGTGAACTCTGACTGTGGTCGCCAATCTCTGTGTTAGTGGAAAAAATTTCTCTTTCTTCATGTGGTCTCAGGTATGGGTAGCCCAAGGTATTGGGCTAGGTTCAGTACATGCCTCAACAAAGAGGACTTTTTTAAGACTTCAAAGGGGAAGAATTGAAAAGTGACCAAACTTTATTGATGCAACAGAATGATAGCACAGTACAAATGTATCATTTGACTCAAGGGATCACTAACCTCTTTAGAAAGGTTGCACCCTCGATATCAAACAAGTTGATGATAGAAACTAGGAATGAACTAGGTTCACCATTTTCTTGAACTGAATAACAGACTAAGTTAAGTTACTCCTACTCCTAAGATATACCACCTCCTACTTCTAAGATAGAAATAAATTTTGATGTTGTTGTTGGATCCTTTCTTCTTCTTATTCTCGTCTATTTATGTCAAGTCAAATAGTTACAATGGTTGTAACCTCTTCTTCACATTGTTAGGTAGTTTCTTTCACTTTTCACTCCTTTTTGTTGCTATAGTCACTTTCCCATGCTACGATAAATGCCCGTTGTGGGGTGTGTAATGGTTTCGCCTATCCTACTTCATGTAGATGGTGATCCATCTTTGTTGTATGTCAGTTGTTATGACACATGTCTTAACGTTGGCTTTACCACGTGTCCCTATTTATGGCTCTATTTCTAAATCCATTAAAATCCACATGTTGCCCATCAGTAGTCAAATTTTTAGGATGGTGCCAACACCATGAGATTCCTAGACATGTGTTGAAGCTTAATGACTTTGTCAGTTGAACAGGTTTGGAAAATTGGTGTCCATCATTGGAGGAAGCACCCATATGACAATGAAATCTTTTTTCACTTGTTAACAAACCAATAAATTTTTCCAACACTCGGTCTCTCTCTAAGCCTTCATCCTTTGAACCTTGAACTTAACCCTAACAGTTCATTGATTTGAACTTAGGGACCATGAAGTATAACTACACAGGCATGAACAATTTCAGAATTTTTTTAATTGTTTTGTAGAGAATGTATTGTGGATTTGAATCAAAAGTTTTTGATAATATTTCCACAGAGGAAATAAATTTTTATTAACATGAACTCAAGCTTCTTCTGGTGGATGATTGAGGCTCCATGAAGGTGGAAATGATGCTGCATGCAGAGTTTTTCCTCATAAAAAAAAACCTCAAAAGAATTTAAAAAATAATAAAATAAACCATATTCAATCTCAAAAAATAATATGATATTTTCCATTGCCAATACTCAAGCTAGACAAAGCTATTGCTGCCCAAAAAAATCAAGGCACTTGTTTCTAGATAAAGCAAGCTGAGTGGGAGAGGAAGAGGATTTGGAAAAGAAAACGGTTTCACGGAGTGAGAAGAAAAGAAATAAAAAGACTAAATACCCTAATGTTTGTTTTAAAACAATTAATATAGAGGGTTTTTGTGTCCCAAATAAAATGAGTAGCATGCCAATATGCTCTCGTTATTGTGAAAGTTAGCATTCCCTATATATATATATATAGATAGATATATTTCGTTATGGGTTCAACGCCTATTTTTGGAGGCCAGATTTTGTGCACACAAAAGATGTGGACAAGGCATGCGTATGGACTAGGAGGCTGACACATCAGCATTGAAAAGTGATTTACACTTTTGGGGGTGCGCTTATCACTTTTGGCACTGATGTCTCCGCACCTATCTATACGCACGCCTTGTATACGGATTGTGTGCACATAATCTGGAGGGTTATTTTTGGGTTTAAGAATGCATTAGTCTTGAATATCATTTAGGGAGCTTCTAATAGCACCTCCAAAATTTCTTTTGACCCCCCTTTTAAAATTTTTCAAAATTCCTACCAATATCCATGTTTAAAATTACCCTTCTAACCATTCTCTCCACACCCACCCTCTCTCTCTCCACCCAACTCTGGCAACCCATGCAGTAGTGTCAACCACCTCCTCCTTCCTCGTCCTCTTCCTCTTTCATTTTTTTTTTTAATTTTTTTTTCGGAACACGTTCAGACCTATAGGTCCAAACAAGGGCTCTATGTTGGAACTTGAAAGGCTAGGCAAAATGGAAAAAAAAAAGGAAAAAGAGGGAGAGAGAGAGAAAGAGGGTGAGGGTGAGGGTGAGGGTGAGAGAGAGATGCAAGAGAGAGGGAGAGGGAGGAAAAGAGATGTGGGAGAGAGGGAGAGAGAGATGTGGGAGAGAGGGAGAAAGAGAGATGAGAGAGAGAGAGAGAGAGAGAGAGAAGGGAGGAGTGTTTTGGGTAAGGAGGAGGTGTGGAGAAAAAAAGGGGGATGAAAAGATGGGGTGGAAAGAAATTTTGGAGGTGCTATTAGAAGTTCCCTACTGTCAGCACCCAAATTTTGACTCGGGTCATGTGATAGCATAAGGACAGCATAACAATATTTAGGCATCAGGACTCTAAGCACCCTTGGCTTTGGAAGAACAAACCTGGACTCTAAGAGGTTAGGCATTCCCGAAAAGGTCTCCTCGGATATTTCAGTCGCGAATGAACCAGTCAAAGTACTCTATTACAATCCCAAATGCACCATTTTAAGACAAACCATAATCTCTCATAAAAGCATCAACAGGACTACGAGGGTCCACATTTAAGAACCCCATCCACGTCATCAACAAGTTCTCCACCTCCTGTAAGCCTTTCTTCAGCAAAGCATCACAAGTGAAAAAATTACCATTTTACCCTTTTACCTTCAAAAGCTTAAAACTCAGTATCTACCATCAAGATCAATGAATTTCTCCTGCCTACATAAGCCTTCTTATCATGAAGCATCACAGGTAAAGAATTCTCATTTTCACCTTTTCGACCCGCATGCAAAAAATAACCATTTTACCCTTTTCACCTCAGAGCATTTACCCCTAGACCCTTAAAGGATCCCCAGAGTCTCTCTCATTGTCTGAATGGTGTAATTTTAGATCCTATGCATCCCTAAGTCTCCCTACTCTAAGGAATTCAACACATAACAGACATTTCTTGAGAACGACAACAACCAATTTTTCAATCTATAATAACCCTGACCAAGAATGACCCTTGCAAAAGCTCTCAAAGATTCATCCAACCTCTGAATCCAAAAAGGTCAGTCGCTATATCTCGGCCCTAGCCTTAGCTTCAAATCTCCAGGTCTAAGAAGAAGATTTTGAAACCTCGAACCTTTATGAAATCTCAAATCTTTCCCAAGAAGTCAAAAAGTTGTTTTTCCACATTTCGCTCTTACGGAGCCAGAATATTCTCTAGACATCGAAATCAAGATTAATCGGTGCCCATCTCTCTAGAATCGCGAAGCCTTCAAAAAGTTTTCTAAGGACTAGGAACTTTAGCAAAACTTATCTATCAAGATTCCCCCAAATACTCCAAAAAGTGCTACAAATCAGGTCTAAAAATTAGGTGCTCAACAGACTCCCAAGAGTTCATATGAAATCAGAAATTCAATTAGTCAGTGGCCATCCCATTGTAAATTCAGAGCCTTAAAACTATCAGATTTACACTAATTTACATAAAATCTATGGCCCAAGCAATCATTTTTGCCCAAACCTAGAAAAAGAGCATTTTGTTTGTATTTGGCCTACGGAATGCCCTTAAAAGTTCTCACAGACTCAGAATGCGGCAAGGTCAGACCCATTTTCTCATTTTCACCCTTACCCTTGAAAAATCATTTCACAAATTCTTGGTTCAGAAAATGTCTAGTCATTCAATTCCACCCGGCTTCAAGCAGCTATAGAAACCCAATCTCTCCAAGTGATTTTGCTTCGAAAAACTCTCGACAACTGCTCAAGAATCCAATGACCAATATGTCAGCTCTTATAGCTTAAGGACTCCTCAAGCTTCGAATCGCCTAGATATGACCCATGGCAGCATTTTATAGAAGAAGCAACATCATTCCCTAACCAATATTATCAAATCGCTCGAAAAATGGTTTTTGACCTAGTTTCTTGCTCAGGTACCATAATCCTATGAAGTCAGAGGTTGTGACTCACCTGGAACTGGGGTAATTTATCCTTGATTGATTCTTGAATCAATTTTACCATCTTACACTTTCAAAATGCATCTGAGAGCTTTTTAGGTAAAAAAACCTTGATTTCACCCCTTACCCTTTTCGTAATTTGGTTCTGACTGAACCAACGTGACCGAAGCATCTACAACCTCTAAAAATGACACTAACTAGGCCAACTTCCAAGATCAAGAGCTCATAAGGAGTGACGACAAAGAGACGGTTCAAAAAATCAGAAAAAAAACACTGTTTATTAAAATGAGCTACAGTTGAGATATTTAGCATTAAATGCATTCACACCTTAAGGCCATTTTTAGCAACCCTTTGGATTAACATCTTCTTATTTGATTTTTCACCCTTCTCCCTTGGATTTGCACCTTGTATTCCAAATCCCTAGAGAGCCCATCACACCCCCCCATTCGGTATCTCATGCCATCCCTTTAAAGATTGCAACCAATGGGATTGTCTTAAAAGGCATCTCCCATGCTCCCCTTTCACCTCATCAATCCATGCCAACAAACACAAATCAATATCCACCCTCCATCTCATTTTAGCTAGACACATCCCCACCCTCCACCTCATTTTAGCTGAACTCATCCTCACCCTCCACCTAGCAAAACCTAGATTCAATCCTAGCCATCCACCTCATTTAGGATAAAGATCACCCTAGCCCTCCACCTAACTAATCTTAGGACCTATCCCAACCATCCATTACACCAATTTGGGGCTATAAATAGCCCTAAATTCATGTAAGACCAAGTTGGCAACAAAAAACCTAAAACCCTAAGAGAAAAAGAGGAAGATGAAGAAGATAAGAGGAAGAATTCATCAATCCTAGGCCACTTGGACCCAAGGTAAGCCTAAACCTGAGTTTCATTCACTCTCTCATTGATCACATGTCAAATTTACATACTTGTCAGCACCCAAATTTTGACTTAGGTCATGTGATAGCATAAGGACAACATAACAACATTTAAGCATCAAGACTCTAAGCACCCTTGGCTTAGGAAGAACAAACCTAGACTCTAGGAGGTTAGGCATTCCAAAAGAGGTCTTTCCAGATGTTCCAGTCACAAATGAACCAATCAAAGCACCTCATTATAGCCCAAAATGTACCATTTTTGGACAAACCCTAATCTCTCTCAAAAACATCAACAGGACTTTGAGGGTCCTCATTTTAGAACCTAATCCATGTTAGCAACAAGTTTTCCACCTCCTATAAGCCTTTCTCTAGTAAAGCATCATAGATGGAAGAATTATCATTTTGCCCTTTTGCCTTCAAAGGCCTAGAACCGAATATCTGTCATCGAGATCACTGAATTTCTCCTACCTACATAAGCCTTCTTGTCATGAAGTATCACAGGCAAAGAATTCTCATTTTCACCTTTTTTGACCCGCAGGCAAAAAATTACCATTTTACCCTTTTTACCTCAGAGCATTTACCCCTAGACCCTTAAAGGATCCCTAGAGTCTCCCATTGTCTGAATGGTGTAATTTTAGATTCTATGCATCCCTAAGTCTCCCTATTTTGAGGATCTCATCACAGATCAGACACTCTTCGAGAACAACAATAATCGATTTCTCAATCCATGATAACCCTGACCAAGAAATGACTCTTGTAGAAGCTCTCAAAAATTCATTCGACCTCCGAATCCAGAAAGGTTAGTTGCCATATCTCAGCCTCAACCTTAGTTTCAAATCCCTAAGTCTGAGAAGAGAATTTTGAATTCTCAAACCTCCATGAAACCTTAAATCTTCTCTAAAAGGTCAAAAGGTTGTTTTCCCACTTTTTACCTTTATGGAGCTAAAATATTCTCTAGACCTCCAAATTAGGATTAGTTGGTGTCCATTTCTTTAGAATCATGAGGCCTTCAAAAAGCTGTCTAAGGAGCAAGAACTTTCAAGAAATCTATCTCCTAAGATTCCCTCAAATACTCTAAAAAGCGACGAATAAGGTCTAAAAATCAGGTGCTCAACCGACTCCTGGGAGCGCATCTAAAATAAAAAATTCAGATAGCTAGTGGCCACACCACTATAAATTCAAAGCCTCGAAACTATCAGATCCATGTTAATTTAAAGAAAATCCGTGGCCCAAGTAGTCATTTGTACCTAAACCCAGAAAAAGCACGTTTTGTTTGTATTTAGCACGCGAGATGCCCTTAAAAGTTCTTCCAAACTCGGAATATAGCAAGGTCAAAGCCATTGACTCAGTTTCACCCCTATCTTTAATAAAGCATTTCATAAACTCCTAGTTTAGGAAATGCCTGGTCATTCAATTTCACTTAGCTTCAGATAACTATAGAAACCTAATTTGTTCAAGCGAATTTGCTTAAAAAACCCTCGGTAGCTACTCGGGGACCCAATGACCAATTTGTCAGCTCTTATATCTCTGAGACTTCTCAAGCTTCAAATCCCCCGGATACGGCCCAAGGTGGTATTTTACAGAAAAACCAGTAGCATTCCCTCTCCAACTATGTTAAATTACTCGAAAAATGGTTTTTGACCTAATTTCTTGCTCAGGTACCGTAATCTCGCGTAGTCAGAAGTTGTGAATCACCTGAACCTGGGGTCATCTATCCTTAGGCCACCCTCAGATCAATTTTACCATCTTCCCCACTCAAATTATATCTGAGAGCTTTTTTTGGTAAAAAAAACCTTGATTTTACCCCCTTACCCTTTTCGTAATTTAGTTATCACTGGATCAGTGCGATCAGAGCATCTATGACATCTAAAATTGAAACTAACTTGGCTAACTTCCAAGCTTGAGAGCTCGTGAGGAGTGACGATAGAGAGAGTGTTTGAAAAAAATCAGAAAGCAGATATTATTCAAAATGAGCTAAAAGATGATATATTTTGCATTAAATGCATTCTCATCTTTAAGCCTTTTTTTGGCAACCTTTGGATTGGAATCTTCCAACACTATCTCTCACTCTCTACCCTTGGATGATTGGTTTGAATTTCAAATCCCCATAGAGTCTTTCATATCCCTCTATTAGGCATCCCATGCATCCCCCTTTAGGTTTGAAACCAATAAGAGTATGCTAAAGGGCATCTCCCATGTCACCCATATCTCTCTCTCCATCCACCCTCAATAGGACATCCCTCATCTCACCATTCACTCAACAAACACAAAACTAATCTAGCCCTCCATGCAGCCAAGTCACTCATCCATGCCCTTTAGCCTAGATCAATCCCCACCCTTCACCTAGATTTAATCCTAGCCCTCCACCTAAATGAGGATAGACATTATCCTAGCCCTCCATCTAGCAATCTTTATTATATATCTCAATCCTTCATTTCATCAATTTGGGGCTATAAATAGCCTCAAATTCGTTCAAGGGTGGGTTGGCTACAAAAAACCCTAATTCATAAGAGGAAAAGAAGAAGAAGAAGAATTAACAAATTTACTTCAACCCTAGGCAAGGTATGCCTAAACCCATGCCCAATTCAGCTCCCCCTCTTCAATATATGTCAAATATCATGCTGTTTTGCTATCCATTTTGTGCTAGAGCACTGCTCTAATTCGGGTACACAATAGAGGCCTAATAGCCTCTACTTGCCCTTGTTTTTGGCCAATTTTAGTGCTGACTTTTGTATGATTTTTGTAGAGGGATGCTTAAGCCCAAATTTTACTATGTTAGACTAGATATATGTATGATGTTGTTTATTTAATTTCATGAATTTAGGAGCTGTGGAAGGCCTTGAGATGGCCCCTCAAACAGATAAAAAAAGGGTCTTTTGAGACATAGTTTCAATGAATATTTGCTAATTTTAGTTTGAATTTTCTATGCAAGATTTAAAGTTTAATTTTTTATATGATGTTCATATATATCTCCTTTGTTAGCATGCTTAATTTCAATATTTTTTTAATACTCTAAAAGCTCAAAAATTGAGAAATCCAGTTACTAGATTTTCTCCTAGCACCTAATGCTTGTTTTTGAGTGAATTAAAAAACAGGCATTGAATAAACAAGCATCAGGAGGAAAATCAGGCGTTGAGATCTGGGACCTACCCTAGGGAGCCCTGATTCTTCTTCAACCCTGTCCCAAGGTATTTCTGACCTCTGAGAGTCACCCCTGTACATGTGCACCTTTGTGGGCCCTTATTTATGTCTCAATGCTTGTTTTTGGATGGAAATTCAGGTGTTGGGATGACTTTCAGGCTATGGACATCAGCATTAGGGAGGGGTTCGGATTCCCCCGCATGCCTGTGGTTTCTGTGCCCACTCTTCGGCATGTGATGTCGGTGTGTGAAAGGTCACTAACCCTGTAATGGGAGGGTTAGGCTTTACTTAGAGTCACCACCAACTCGGGGTTAACTGACAAAGTTGGACATCGGTTCTCCTCTTTGGGGAAGATGACAGGTTTAGACTCGAAGGTCTAGGGGTTTAACTCCTAATACTGGTATACTTTCCTGAGATAAAGGTTAAGTTGTTTAGTTGCATTTGGGGAAGGTGTTAGACACCCCAAATGCCTGCCTTTTTAGGGCAGCTTCTCTTATTCATATATGTTATGAATTATGATAAAATCCATGCTTGTTAAATGTACAGTTATTGGTCTTGGACCACCCCCGTGGTGTGATCATTACAGTTGGACTTGAGACATAGTCTCAAGCTGCCTACATACCCGATCTTGTGGTTCATGTGTTCCTAGGGTTTTGATGGGATCAAACTATATGTAGTCCTAGGGGTTTGTTGTGTGTGCCAATCTCGGTAGTCAAGTACGTCTGATTGTGAGAGTGATTTAGGGTAGATTCATTTTAGATTATCTGTATACTTATAGAGTACTCCGCATTGCTGCAAAATGTAAACAAGTTAGCGAAATAGGGGTCAGGACTATGTTGTACCAATGTGCATGATTTTGAGAACCTAACTGGGCTATGGACAAGTCTTAGGGTCTTTGGGTCATGAACTATTACGACATGACCCTAAGGTAAGGTGGAGACCGTAAAAGGTCAGAATGGGTTAAAATGTAGTGAACGGGTAGGTTGACTCGACCTGGTTGCACTGACGTAACAGCCACGACTCAAGCGTTGTCTCCAAAGTAAAGTTCGGGTATCTGATACACTTGGAAATCACAAGCATATAGTCAACCCTACTATGATTGTAGGAAAGCTGAAAGAGGCATTTACAATGAATGTATTCCTAGATTATGTCTATGGAATATGTTGGTTTGAAGTTGGGTTTCATTTGATCATCACAGATCTAACACTGAAATTCATCTTGACGCTTGTAAACAGGGCCCACAGAGGTGCCTAAGCACGTGGATGAATTTCAAGATGTTAGTTGCTTATGTATAGGCTTTAGAGAAGGTCAGGGTTCACTGGGGTGGGTCTCAGATCCCAACACCTAAATTTCTCTAATGCTTATACTTTCTGTCAACACCTGAATTTTAACTGATTAAAAATCAGGTGTTGGGTTTGGACACTCTGTACCCCAGAGAGCATATATCTCTGCATAAAATTCCAAATCGAACGTGGTCAGTCAATTTGAAAAGCTGAGAGAGAGATCTTCCCAACCATATATGATAAGCATATACTTACCTAACGCCTATTTTTTGAACAGGCATTAGGTTGAACAGTCTGTGTTCTGAAGGCCATATCTCTCTCCAAAAAATTCTGATTTAGGCATGGTTGGTCAATTTGGAAAGCTGAGATAGAGATCTTCCCAACCATATATAATAAGCCTATATTTTGTCTGAAACCTATTTTCTATACACCACTTTTCCCAACACCTATTTTTTAATTCCCTAAAAAAGATAGGCGTTAAGCCTGGGACCAAAATCTAGCAACCCATTTTCAGCCATTTGGACCCCTTAGTGGTGTTTACAAATTCTAAACTTTGGTATGCTGGCAGTCAGTACATATATGAACAACATATAAAAAATTTATCTTAAGATCATGCATGACAAATTCACAATAAAATCAGCAAATATTCCTCAAAACTAGGTCTCTAAAGACCCATTTTTTAGGGTCAGTTTGGGGGGCCATCTCGAGGCCTTCCACAGCTCTAAAAATCATGAAATTAAATACAGAGCATCCTATATATGTCTAGTCTAACATAGTAAAAATTGGTCTTAATCATCTCTACACAAAATGTAAACCAAAATTCACATCAAAATAGGTCAAAAATAAGAGCAAGATAGAGACTGTTAAGTCTCTACCTTGTACTTGATTTAGAGTAATGCTCTAGCATGCATTAGACAACATAACAACATTATAGAATATGAAACCAAGCAGGGTTTAGGCTTACCTTTCCAAGAGTTGGGATAGATTTAGGGTTTTTCTTCTTCTTCTTCCTCTTTTGCTCTTGTGATTAGGGTTTTTTTGTGGCCAGCCTTTAGCTCAACGAATTTGGGGCTATTTATAGCCCTAAATTGGTAGATCTAATGGTTGGATGAGAGGATAAGGCTTGGGAGATGAAGGGCTATGATTGATCCTATCCTAATTAAGGTGGAGGGTTAGGATTCAATCCTAGTGAAGGGTTGGGATTGAATTGGAGGGGGAGACATGGATAGGTGACATGGAGGGTTCAAAGGTTAGATTAGGCTTTAGCTAATCTAATGGATGGTTAGATGGTAAGTGTGTTAATGAGGGTGGATAGGGGAAGCAATGGAGGTGCCATGGAAGATGCTATTCAGCAAAATCCAATTGGGTGCAAACCTAAATGGGGAAGCTTTGGATGCTTGATGGGGGGTTCTAAGGGGCTCATTAGGGATTTGAAATCCATCTAGGGGATCCTAAGGTTGAGGGTGAGAGAAAGAATCCAAAGATTCCAATCAAAGAGGCATGAAGTATTAGCTAAAGATGAGAATGCATTAAATGTAAAATATCTCACTTTAGCTAATCTTGAATAATATCTTGATTTCTGATTTTTCCAAACCCTATCGCTGTTGTCACTCCATGTGAGCTCCCATGCTTAGAAGTCAACTTAGTCAGTGTCATTTTCAGAAATCTCAGATGCTCCGGTTGTCCTGGTCCAGTCAAAACTAAATTACAAAAAGGGTAAGGGGGTCAAATCATGGTTTTTTGGCTAAAAAAAGATCTCAGATGTAAAATGGAAGTATAAGATGGTCAATTTGATCAGAGGTTGGCCCAGGGATAGATGCTCCTAGGTCCGGGTGATCCACAGCCTCTGACTGCTTAGGATTGCGGTATCTAAACAGGAAATTAGGTTAAAAACCATTTTTTGAACGATTTGACAAAATTTTATAGGGGATGCTGCTGGTTCTTCTGTAAAATGCTACATCAGGTCATATTTAGAGGATTTGAAGTTTAAGGAGTCTTGAAGCCACAGAGGCTGACAAATTGGTTGCTAGATTCTCGAGCAGTAGCCTAGGGTTTTTCAAAGCAAAGTTATCTGACCGAATCAGGTTTCTGTAGCTACCTGGAGCTGGGTGAAATTGAATGACTAATCATTTCCTGAATCAGGAGTTTGTGAAATGCTTTATTGAGGACAAGGAAGATTCTGAGAAAATGGCTCTGACCTCGTTGCATTCTGAGTCAAATATAGGTGAAACACGCTTTTTCTGGGTTTGGGCAGAAATGATTGCTTGGGCCATGGATTTTCTACAAATTAACATGGATCTGATAGTCTCATGGCTCTAAATTTACTGTGGCGTGGCCAGTGACTATCTGAATTTTTGATTTCAGGTGCGCTCCCGGGAGTTGTTCGAACACTTGATTTTCCATGCTCTTTGGAGTATTTAGGGGAATCTTGGAATATGGATTTTATGAAAGCCCTGGCTCCTTAGACAAATTTTTGAAGGCCTCGCGATTATGAAGAAATGGACACCAACTACTGATCCTGATTTGGATGCCTAGAGAGCATTTTGGCTTGAAAAAAGCAAAAATAGAAAAACAACCTTTTGACCCTTTGGGAAGATTTGAGATTTTTCAGAGGTTCGAGACTTCAAACTTTTTATCTTAGACCTGGAGATTTGAGGCTAAGGCCGAGGCCGAGGTATGGCCACTGACTTTTCTGGATTTGGAGATCCGATGAATCTCTGAGAGTTTTTGCAAGTCATTTCTTGGTCAAGGTTATAACAGATTGAGAGATTGGCTGGTGCTGTTCTCGAGTAGTGTCTAACTTGTGATGAATCCTTTGGAGAGGAGAGGCTCAAGGGTGCATAGGATTTGAAATTACATCATTTGGACCACAGGAGAGGCTCTAGGGGTCCTTTGAGGGTCCAAGGGTCATTCTTTGAGTAGAAAGGGTAAAATGGTAATTTTTCACCCATGGGTCAAAAAAAAGTGAAAATATGATTTCTTTGCTTGTGATGCTTCATGACAAGAAGACTTATGTAAGTCGAGAGATTCAGTGATCTGGATGACAAATGGTGAGTGTTGAGCCTCGAAAGGTAGAAAGGTAAAAATGGTAATTTTTCTAACTGTGATGCTTTAATGAAAAAGGCTTACAGGAGGTGGAAAACTTACCGATGACATGAATGGAGTTCTAAAATGTGAACCCTTAAAGTCCTGTTGATGTGTTTGAGAGAGATTAGGGTTTATCCTGAAATGGTGCTTTTCAGACTATAATAAAGTACTTTGACTGATTCATTTGTGACCAGAACATCTGGAAAGACTTCTTCGGGAATGCCTAACCTCTTAGAGTCTAGGTTTGCTCTTCCTAAGCCAAGGGTGCTTAAGGTCTGGATGTCTAAAAACTGTTATGCTATCCTTATGCCATCACATGACCTGAGTCAAAATTTGGGTGCTGATAGGCACAAATCCCATTTGCTGTGAATAAAATGCAGGAATGAAGATAAATATTCACATTCACCAGAGTCTGTATGCGTGAATGATTTGAAAAATTCTCATTCGCAGGGAAACACTCGTAGGTGCAGGCAACATTCAGCAAGAAAAAGAGGAAAGGCTCAAACTTTTAATTCTGAAACTAACTTCACTCACCAAGAGGAAGTCCCAGCCAGTGACCCTGCATTACTCGTAGATTCTTTTATGCAAGCACCCATGGCAAATGAGAATGAAGTTTCACATTTGTGTACAAATGTTTGCTCTCGGAAGTGAAGACATTCCCGCAATGTCATTGTGGTGAATGAACAGAAGGTCCTTTAATTCACGCACAATCATTATGAAGAAAAGTCTCATTCGTGCACACCTATGGACACAAGGAAAAATTTTCATTTGTCACTAGAGAATCAGGATTTGACTATAATACATATTACCCTCACAGGAGTTCCCATAATGCTCAAGGACTGGATAGAACAACAGGTTATCAACTAGGTTGTGGCATTTAGGCCATCTATTCATAAAGGAAACCCACACAATAAGGAAAAATCTAAGACAAGAACCACCACAAGTCACACTTGACAGAGAAACTTGCAATTGGTAATATGGCCACCCAAATCCCACCTATGCAGTGCTATCGGTAGAATAATGAAGCAAGGATAGAATTCAGGACTTCAATGCTGTTAACCCAATTTGAACCATTCAGGGGGCTCGAAGAAAGCAAACCACCAAAAAGAAGAAAGGTGTTATCCCCTAAACAAAAGTGGAAAAGGAACATTACTTAGAGATAATGGGCAAGAGCACTCAAGTACTTCCATGAGCACTCAGAGGTGGGGGATATGAAAATCAATGCATTGCCACCATAGACATACCCACACAGGGGTGACCCTTCCTTGCCCTCCTATACCAATGTTAATTCGGGTTATACACCATACGTCGACAAGGGTAAAATATTTGGGCCTACTCACAACTCCTAAGTAGTGGTAATGTTCGCCAGAGCAAAGAAAGACGCCCCTGCCAACACCCCTAGTTCTTCTAGGTCACGACCACGAGCCTTTAACTCTGCTAGTGTGATAACCAGAAGTCAATTGACAACAAGCGGTAGAACACCCAGAACACCTTCAAGAGGATTGCTAACTACTAGGAGGGGTCCTATAGCCTCTCCCGTTATGTTCTATCACGAGGATAGTCCTTACACTACACACAAGACTATCTCGATAGTCAACGTTACCTCTACTTCATAAGGACCTAAGGTAACAATAGCAGGGTCAAGAGGAAGTCAAAATTTTTCTACCGACTCTACAAACAAATGTAGAAAATGTAGATGTCAGGGAGTACCGTTCTGACTCCGAAGGGGAACACACTATAGCTATATAATGGCGAGCCTAGATAGAAAGTCAAGACTGTTGTTTGGCTGCTCAAGACGTCACCATAACATAGCTAAAGGCCATGATTGAGCAGCTTACACTTAAAAGTTAGGGCATGGTCTCGCCAAATCATAATCTTAATACAACAGAATCAGTAAGGCCAACTGTTCCTAGCCAAACACAAGGAGGATATATTCATTATACATTGGAGTATGCCTTTGCCACTTTACTAAGAGCTACCCCGACTATAAGTGTTGCACCTAACATAGCCATCTTATAAAGATTGCCTACATAGAGGTTTCCATAAGGCCCGAACTCACAAGGACCTCATCAGGCTCCTTATCATTAATATGAGCCACCCTTATATGGACCCACACCTCCTTGGACATATGGATATAATGCATATGCATAGCCTCCTAACATGCAACAGGGACCGTATGCACATTCAACTGCGCCCATGATGGACCCTAATTATATGTGGGCAATGATGATCGAGATACTTAATGAGTATAAAGAGTAAGAAACCATGAGTACATATACAACTGGGAAACCATATCCCCCACATGTGGATGCAGTACCCTTTCCACCAAAATTTGTCTAACCTCATTTTAACACATTTAATGGATTGACATGTCCTAAATAACATATTTCTCACTTCGAGTTCTGGCGTGGCGCAATGCTCAATAGGGTGATTTGTTGTTGAAACTATTTATCCAATCTTTAGACATGGCTGCTGTTACATGGTATTTAAACCTGAAACCCTATTCCATCCCAGAATGGGAGTCAATGAAATGAGCATTTGTATAACAGTTTCACGGTACTTATAGGCCTATAAAACTATATGAATTGATTAATGAAAGACAATAAGACAATAAGTCAGTGGTAGACTTCATTAATAGATGGAAGAAAATGTTTTATGCTTGTGAGAATGTGCCTCCTCTTAAAACACTCCTTGAGATGTGTCTACAGAACATAGCCTTCGAGCTTTCTCTCCATCTTATTGCACAAAAGTACTCTGGGTTCGATGACTTGATATCTAAGGTGTTAGCTCTAGAAAGAAGATTGCTAGACCATAAATGTGAGAGACAAAGGAAAATGGTGGTTAACAAGATGGAATCGGCTATTGTCGACTCTAAAAAGTTGCCTACTATGTTGAAGGTCAAACACATTGCAGAAACAACTAAGTCGGTAGAGTAAGAAGATCCCCCTGGGAGGTCAAACATGAAGGAGTAGCAGGAGGAGGCTTATTCATTCCATCTAGACGACTTGAAGAGTCTCTTAAGATAAATAATCGATTCTCAGGATATCATACTTCCCGAGTTAAAAAGACCTACAGAGGTTGATAAAGTCAATGACCTAAAATATTACAAGTATCACTGTATTTTGGGTCATACATTGCAAGACTGTTTTGTGTTCAAGGACAAGCTATAAAAATTAATTGACAAGAACACTATGGAGTTAGATGCAAACATGGGAGATGCAACCACCAATGCTATTTTTATTGATGAGGATATGGGCGACCTCATGAGTCCTTAAGACAATGAGGATGACAATAATGATGAGGGGAATTGGGTCACATTCGAAAGCAAGATGACATGGAAAAGAAGATCCAAGCCCTTAAAACAGGATCACAACAAACACATAGCCCTCCTAAGCATGCTTGAAAAAGGCCGCTTCGCTTGAAAGAAGTAACTAAGAAAGAGAAGGCTTCTAAAACTGAGGCCTCCATACCATTGCTCCATAAGGATGACTTACTAGAGTAGCCTCTACGAGTGCCTAGTA
>JAOXJP010113827.1:0-14044 GCA_025762735.1 Platanus orientalis
CCAAAATTGACCTAGGTGGAGGTAGTAAAGAGGGACATGGCAGCTTGTAATTTAACAGCAGATAAGGCCCTAAACAGGGCGGAATGGCGGAACAGGATTCGTGTAGCCAACCCCAAATAGTTGGGATAAGGTTGTTTGTTGTTGTTGAATTTGAAAAATTGAGGAACTTTCTTGAAGAAAATCCCACTTCCAAAAATGATTGTTTTATATAATCATGTGAGACATATTTATCATCACAAAGAGGTTCAGGTGTTTTGTTATTGGCAACAATAGGTATTTTCCATTTGCCAATCTACATTTGATGAGCCTCTTTTTTCTCTATGCCTTAAGTTGTGCCTTGGGAAACCACTATTCTTGAAGGCTAAAGACAAGGTGTTTGGGCCCGATGAGGGAAAATGTAATCCTCAAGGTGTAACAAGGCATAAGCCTTTATAAATTAGAATAATTTCAAAAAGAGAAAAGATTGTTAATATATATCACAACAAAGAAAATAGATAAACAAAATAGAAGTTGGAAAAAAAGGAAGGAATCTTGCTGAAAACTGCATGAACAGCTACTAATATGTCTGGTAATTTCTACTTCACAAAAATTACATCTCATGGAAACATATTCCCTTCTGATATCTGATATATGGCCTCTCAATCTTTATTCCCTCCAGACGCTTGGGTTCTTCTTCATGTCATTATCATTATATGAATCAAACTCATAATCCAGAAGAAGGAAACAAATCAGATAGGAAGAAGAGAAATAAGAATAATGAGTAAGGATATGACTCTCTCTCTCTCTCTCTCTCTTTTGACAAAGAGAGGGACAGAGAGAGAGAGAGACAAATAGGAATTTTATTGAAAAAGGAAAAGAGATAAAAACAAAGCAGAGACAAACATAAGACATCACAGATATGACTTACTACAAAATCATCGTAAAGATCATGCCTTCGGCTTCAAATTGATCTACCCTGTGAATAAAAGCAGTCCCAAACTCAAAAGATATGGATTTTGTAATGTGCCAATTGACAAAGCTCAAGAAAGGAGAGGTATTGCTGTGTTTAGGGTTTGACAATCCTCAAACAAGAGAAATGAGAAGGTTTTTCTCTTACAGAAGGGTTTTAAAGAATACAAGGTAAATAGCTGGATAGCCCCTTATCAGCCGAGTGCTTAAGATTAAAATTATATTAAACAAAAACAGTGCGACAGACCCACATTTTCATGCAAGTGTGTGGCTTATGCATTTTTGTCTTCTTTGCAACAAGATTGTTATGGTCATACATATTGCAGGGAGATTTAAATTTTCCTTTTTAATTCCTTAACGTAGAGTTCATGGGTAACACCCTGGGACAATCAATGTGGATGAGAAGATTGGCAAAATTCTCAGAAGGAGAAGAATTATGGTGCCGGAAGTGATTGTGTGACCCAAGTTCCATGTCTTCAAGGGTTTTCACAAAACTTGACAGACATCCTGGCAGTTGCACCTCATGCTTTACATATATAGAAATTTTCAGACAGATATCTCTAGTCACATGTTTGGGGTGGGAGGCTCTTTCTTACTTTCTTTATTGAAAATTGTAGAATTTCAATGGCTGTAATTCAAAGTGCCACACACAACAAGGTATAGGGTTGACATTGAAAATAATACTTATGACCAATCTGATGAGTCATCTATTAGATGGACGGTCTAGATTGGCTACATCAGCCTCCACCTGGCTATAAAAGGGTTCCACATAGAGGAATCCTACATATGCCATGTATCTTTGTTGGTTTTTCATGTTTGTCTCTAAACCAACAGCAGTTTTTTTTTAATAATATTATGGTGTCCAAGGTATCTTCTCAAATTGTCCCTCCCATTCTTTTGCTTTGTGAGGCCAAATGTTAGTCAACCAAGAAATAACACATACATAGATGAGCTTTTCTGAGATGGATGAGTAGCAAAGACTATGAGCACTCCAGAAGCACACAGCACTTCAGGGTTGATGTAATGAGGAAAGATATTAATGATTATGATTTAATGGAAGATATGGCCCTAGATAGAGTGCAATGGTGGAACAGATTTTGTGTAGCCAACCCCCAATAGTCGGGAGAAATTCTTTTTTCAGTTGTGTCTGCTAACTGCACTGTGATGATCAAAATCCTGTCTTTGACTAGATCGGGGTGACATATCAGCACAAAAATCTTACTATAAATTTAGCAGAGTTATAAAGTGGATATGGGTGTGAGTTAAATTTTGAACCTATAAACTCTTTCTTCATAGGTTCTTGCCTTCATGTTTGCCCTTTCTTTTTGGACCAAACCCACTGTAGTTACTTGAATTCATAAACTCCCATTGTACTGCATTACTTAAGCCATGTAGATAATGAAGTTTGTTCATTTAACTGATACCTATGATGCCTTTCCATATATCTCAAATGTGGGGACTCTTAACACATGTGCAGAAGATGTCGACTTTGCAGGTAAAATTCAATCATTATGTTCTTTTGCTATCCAAGATTTTCTCCTTATCCAAATGGTGATGACTCTCTTGCAACAGCTGTGGAAGGACAGCAAGAAACAAGCTGAGGTGATCGGAGGCCACAAAGCATATTTGGTGGTTAACGAGGTTCGTGAAACGATTGAGGAGTGTTTTGTATAATCCATTGTTTTCATACACTTCAAAAAAAAAATTCAATCTCAGTTTACCTCAATAAGAAACAAAAGAAGTTAAAGGCAAGCGTATTGACCATCAATTTATCATCTTTCAAAAGAGAGGAACATTTGAAAAATCCATGGTGCAACCGTTTTGACAGTCTACTTTTTATTTGTCTCCTTTATC
The DNA here is from genome assembly GCA_025762735.1 of Platanus orientalis. Classification (NCBI taxonomy): domain Eukaryota; kingdom Viridiplantae; phylum Streptophyta; class Magnoliopsida; order Proteales; family Platanaceae; genus Platanus; species Platanus orientalis. Next base: position 2,803 of record JAOXJP010113827.1, read on the forward strand.
ATCGACCTCCATCTCTGACCATATTCTGTTGCTACAAGCCCAAATGCTCCTGCAATTTCGGTAGTCATATGACTGTCGCAGGCTCTCAGTCCTTGGCAATCCAAAGTCTGATATCTGAGGCTTGAAGTTGAGATCTAGAAGTATGTTACTAACCTTAACATCTCATTGAATCACATGAGGAGCAACGCCATGGTGCAGAAAATCAAGCCCTCTGACTGATCCAATCACAAATTTTAATTTCTTGTTCCAGCTCAACACTTCCAGAGATTCAGTTTTGTTCTTCGCCGTGATTTCTTTAATAGAAACTTGTCGTCTCCAAAAGAACAGCATCCCAGCAGTAGGTCCAGATTTCTGTCTTTCCCTTTCCCTATTACTTCCATATCTGCCTTGGATTCTCTGCTTCCCTGGTCTTGTGCGTCTCCCAAAGAACACTCTCAATTCTTAATCATGATCATCCTCCCTTCCCCTGCTGTACATGGTGTCTATTTTTCCATCCCCCTTCACAGGACTTGGGGAAGTTGTTAATGATGCAAAGAATGAGAGCATTAGCTGAGGAGGGGCATTCTAATAGAGGATATCTATGTCATTCCTCTGCGCCTCTTGGGTTTTTGCCCTAGTTTGTGGGAGAGGGATAATGGTTTCAGTGTCACCTTCAAGGCAACAGTATGCGATCACCAGCATTTTAAGCTTTCTCTGGGTCTCCATTCTTGTCTAGTACGTTCACTTCCAGTGAATTCAAATACAGATCAATAGTTGTGAGGTCTGAAAATTCATGCAGGATATTTATTCATTTTTATTTTGGTTATTGTAGTGTGTTTATTATTTCAAGTGATGTGGTGGGGTGTTTTCATATTACTTAGATATCAAATATAGGATGAGAATGTATGTAGGAGATTTAACTATCCAATTCCAATGGACTTAAACTGTTGGGAAGAGATTAAGCATCTCACTTGTTCAGTTGCTGCATGTGGGACTGTAATATGACAGGGTGATGAAATTATTGGAGTAATTGACTCTAAGCCTGTATATAGGTATACAACAACAACAACTAACAGCCTTATCCCAACTATTTGGGGTCGCCTACACGAATCCTGTTCTGTCATTCCGCTCTATTTAGGGCCATATCTGTCATTAAATTACAAGCTGTCATATCCCTCCTTACTACTTCAACTCAGGAAGCCTTCATATAGGTAGATATTTAAATATTATTTTCAGTGCCTTGTATGTCAATTGAGATGAAAATAGTATCAAACTAAATTGTACAGTACTTTGATAAGAATATTATTAGCCATAGTATAAATTTCACAAGGGAGATTCCAATGTCCCTAGACTTTGATTTGCCAATCAATTATGCTTATCTCGATATAGCAATGATACTTTGGGTAATTCATAGTTGCAGTATAGTTGTTTGAATGCTTAATGAGGGATTTACTACCCTGACATAAGGAGATTATACATAATTAGAAATTTACAGTTTTATTTTAACTGAAATTACAGATGTTATGGTTGTTTAAATAAGAGTTTATCAAATGGTTTAAATATATAATGAAAATAATTTTTCAAGTATTGTTATTTGTGTTTCAATTGAATTATATATGGTGAAGTAATAAGAGTTTATCATAACTGGTTAAGGGCTTGACAAGATGATATTTTGTCCCAGTGACTGCTAGAGGTCCAAGGTTTCCTATCATTAGGGTTATCCATAATTATGAGACTTCTAGAACTGTTTTCTTAGACTGAAATTACAACATGCAGGTGTATCAGCTGAAGGATGGAAAACCACTTTGGACTTCATTCCTTTAGGCTGTGTTTGGCAGCCACCTGGAACGAAATCATTCCATTTGAGTTTCCAAATGCTTTTGTAGCCACAACGGGATGGTTTGTAAAGAACTCATTCAGATTTGCAGTGATTTGTGCTTGATAACACAAGTCATTTCATTTTGTTAAAAAACCTAAGATGACTTCATTCCTAATTGTAGTTAACAAATCAGTATAAATTTTATTTTCTTCATACTTTTCCAATTTAATAAAATTCTTATTTTACCGATCAAAAAAGGGAAATTTTGAATGAGTTCATTACTAACCATCACCTCATGCCTACAAATGCCTTGAGAAACTCAAATGAAATGATTACATTGGTGGTAGCTGCCAAACGCAACATTGGTTCTCCTTTAATTTGGCAATTTATATATTTATGGGACAACTTGAGAAGATAAGTGGAGAGAGAGAAGTGCGTTTGCCTTAGAAGATCTCAGCTATTCTTGGGAGGTTTGGATACCTATTTTTTATGAACTCAACAAATCCTAGCTTTCTATATGAGATCTAAAATTATTTTTTTTTAATTTTTATAATTATTTAAAGATTTTAAAAAATCACAGTTTCTTGGAAAAACATTTAATTGATAGAGGTTAGTGAGTCTTAAAAAATAATGATTGTCTTTGTACCCAAAGTTTTTATCATCTCTCTCTCTCTCTCTCACACACACACACAATAAGGCCGCACATTAGGCTATTAAGCTCGAAGAAATTCAGTTCCAATTGAGTTTTAATAGAACCTAGGCCCCCAAGCTCCGGCTCACTAGTATACATGTGGGCGAGCCAAAATAATAACACTTCTAAAGTTAATATAAAATGTATAACAGATATCATTATAAAAGTAATTATATTATCAAGAATATATGTTCTATATTGCAGGGAACAAATCTTTTAAGACTGACATTGGTGTGACTACATCATGACCTAACACATGGTATGTATAGGGTTAAAGTTGTTATTCTATATTTATATGATATGTGATTATGTAAATAACAAGTATTTATTTCATATAAAATAAAAGACTTGAAAATAATGAATTAGAACCGAAATTGATCAAGGCTAGTATTTAACATTATGTCCTTAAGACAGATTTTGCCCATTGCAATGGTGCTTACGAACTTCTCAGACATTTGCCTCCCAGGATACAATGATCTACTACACAGAGAAGAAGCACTACAATCTGTGTGTTTAGCGAACCAAACTTGTGTTGTGCTCTCTCTTTTACAGACATGACAATGCTTTAACTTTTCTATTGCTTTCAAACTCATGAAATGAAGGAGGGACGAAATATTTATAGACTATTCATGTTTGTTCGGAACAGGCATAGAAACACAACTTATGATGTTCGAACAGACACAAAAACAAAATGATGCAATTGAGTAGTCATATTTATGTTTGTTTGGAGCAAACAATAGTGTAAAATGGGCGATTTAATAGTCACATTTAGGACTATGCGGTTTGGAAAGACACACCCCCACATGTAACCTGTTTTGGGGAGAAATATCAATAATATTTTTCTTAATGAGCCAACCTAACCCGGCTCAGTTTGATGAGGTGCAACACATGCGTGTGTTTGTTTGGGCTTGGCCCATGTTGGTTAGGTCCTCCCCTTTCTATAAAATTGTGGTGCCCTTTGAGGCCCAAGTTAATGTTTAAGGTTGTTGTATATAAACCTCAAAACTTTTCTAGGCTAATTAATGTGGGACTATTAAAGTTTTACACTCCTTTAACCAATGTTCAACTAGGCACTTTTAGAGACAATTTCTCATTCACCCATTAATGGTTTTGAGCAACCAACCATACCACGTTATTCTCCTCATTGAAGTAAACACAAACCCATGTGGACATGCCTTAAACCACGTATAGGTCCCACTTTTATTTTAGCTCAAAGATGTCTAAACAATCAGATTTCAAATCTTCAAAATCTAACTATAGTTAAAACTATTTCCAACAATCCCCCACATTAATGAAATTGGTTTTTTAACAATGCAATTGAAAAAGCAGATGCAGACACAGAGATAGTACTTTTTGAAAGTTGTTGTATAGGGAGAGGTAGTTTGCTGCTTTAAACATTCCTTTGTGAAAGATTATCAAATTTATTAGCTAACCAGTGAACATGATGTCTTGAACCATTCAGCCGTTTGTGTAAACCAAGACAATAGAATTCACACAGCTTCTTTCTGAACGTAGTTGATTTTCATAATTGTGTTCATTTTAGTTTTGAATAACATTTGGATTTCATGAGTGTTTCAGAGAATTTAGCCTTACAATTCTCATAGAAGCAACTCATTCACACTCATATAGGTAATTCCTATTAAGAGTATCCTGCCATACTTTATTTGGATTTTCAAGGTATAAGAATTATTAAAACCATATTTATCCTAAACTTCACTACATGGATCATTACTTCATTATAGGAGTGGGTATAAGAAGTTTTCTCTATAGTGATACTACTAAGTTACTCACAATTTGATTGTTCATTCAAATCTAGATCTTGGTATCTCCAGTCAATTAGGTGGGGTTGCCATTATAGCAACTTTTAAGACGTAAGCTTTAAAACTCATTCCCATCAATGAACAATTTACTTGATCTCTAATTAAACATTTTGTTAGCGGATTTACAATATTATCTCTTGATTTTATGTAATTAATGGAAATAATTCCATGTGAGATGAATTGTTTTACGGTATTATGTCTACGATGAATATGTCAAGACTTACCATTATACTTATGACTTTGTCACACAATGACATGGTCATTTGTGGTATCTTTTAACAAATATTTATTTGTAACATTTGTTAATTCTAAACCCATTTGACTTCATTACTTAACAAATTTTTCATATCTGTTGTAGGTCCTATCTTAGTCCTTTAAGGATAGCGATCATCACCTTTGCTAAACACCCTCACACTTTTAAAAATTTATAGGAAGGTGTTTGACATTTCCATAATTCATAAGGTGTTTTATTAATTTCTTGCGAGTCATCTTGTTGAGAATATAATTTGCGGAAAGTATTCATTTTTCCCACAAATTCAACATAGCATACATAATTTCTTTTAAGGTTTTATTTTTTCATTCAGCAACTCCATTTTGCTTGTATTCTTTGTGAGGCGCCATTACTCAAGGGATTAATTGAGTTATTACCTGACCATACAACCAATCATGATAACTCTTAAATTGAGTAATCCAACCACATAGCTATGTCTAAGTCCGATGTACTCGGACTTACCATTTTGTATTTTATTGTATATCTGTGATAATGTAGATTTACTATCACAATGCAAAGATATTAGTGGCATTGGTCTAAGCCAACATGAAATTTTCAAGATAAATTCCTCAACTACTTTTCTTCTTTATCTCTAGTTGCAAATGCCATAAACTCAAACTCTTCATCATAGAGTAAATTATCTAGGTCTATTTCTTTTAGATCCTTAAGGACTTGTTTGTTACAAGGTGAACCATGAGAAAAAGAAGGAAAAGTAAAACCACCGTAAAAAAATGAGAGAAAGGAAAAGAAAAGAAAAGTTATTGTTCATTTCCTTTCCTTCCCTTCTCTTCCCCTCTTGTTCCCACCATTTTTGGTGAGAATAGGTAAATGAGTAAATATAAAAAGAAATGGAAAAACATGAGAAAAGTTCAACACCCTAGGTAATTTAGCAAGTTTTCCCATCTGGTATCTCCATGCATCAGACAGCATGAAGGTGAGAAAAAAAATACAGCTTCCCTTATTTTCCCATGGTTTACCTTGTAACAGACAGGGCCTAAGAAAACACAACCCCTCTAAAAAGTGTATATCCATACACTCATGAGATTTGAATCATCATATTCAAAGTTCCAACAATCATCAATATATCATTTCAAAGTAAGAAGATACCTAATAAATCAATGTATAGTTTTCTTCAAGTATTCATATACTTGGTCAACAACTTTTCAATGTAAATAATTATATTTATAAATGAACTTACTTAAAACCCAATAAAACTATATTTGACCTTATGTAGCATGACATACATAACATAATAAAAGCATACATCATAACTTTTCTTTTCTTGTAATTTTAACCAGTCACCATATTCGATTACTCCTTTATAGTGGTTACCTTTATTTGTTCACATGCACATACATATATGTGTGTACAATGTCATGTACATGATTCTATAAATGAGATATTTCTAAATACAATATCAAAGAAGAAAAAACCATATATTTTGATATTTAATGATCCTTTTATAGTTTAATATCTCAACATTTCAAATATTCAATCTAAAAAAAATACCCTTATATGAGATATATCTCAAATCAAGTTTAATTTCATTATAATTTTCTCAAAGTTGCTAAATTAATAATCATATGAAGGGTTTATCAACTACTACCTTCCACTTAGATAAATCCATAAGATGATAAAAAATTATCAAGATAAAATATTTATAATTATGATAAAAAATGTATCTTTTTTAGATTAATTAAGTTGTGCAATTAACCGTTATTTTTATGAACTATTCTTCACCTTCATTTTGGAATAGGTGTCTCAAACATAGTGGTGTGTGCCTTGTTCACACAAAAATGTTTTCTATGGTAGATAAAAGAAATATGGTAGATTTGTGTTCATCTCCAATGATTAATCAAAATCGATAAAATACCATTTATTATATTTAAAGAGATCACACACTAAAACGGTCATAGATAATTTTAACAAACCAAAATGATAAACATGTAAGTTACTGTGTCAAAATATAATCAACAAACCATCATGTTGGAATTAAACATTATAAATGATAAACACGCATCATAGTAATTGTAGAAATCAAAATAGTAGAATTTTTAGGTAGATAACTTATTTAATTACAATGATGATTTCAGTTCAGCATCCTTATTTTGATCCATCCAACACTCAGATGATTTATATGAAATAAAATAAAAAATGTTCACAGAATACACAAAAAATAAAGTAATGAATATTTATAATATAGAAAAAAGAAAATATGTCTTAAGATTGTTATTCGATATCTATATGATACGTGATTATGTAAACAATAAGTATTTAATAAAAGACTTGAATACTTACTTGACTAGATGAATTGGAAAAATCAGAATCAAAATTGATTAAGGCTAGTGTTTGACACTATGTCCTTAAGACAGATTCTACCCCTTGTAGTGGTGTTTACGAACTTCTCGAACGTTTGCCTCCCTAGATACAATCACTGCAATCTGTGTGCCTGACAAACCAAATTTGTGTTGTGCTCTCACTCTTTTATAGACACAACAATGCCTTAAATTTTCTATTGCTTTCGGACTCAAGAAATGAAAGAGAGACAAAATATTTATAAACTATTTATATTTGTTCGGAACAAACATAGAAACATAACTTATGATGTTTGAACAAACACAAAAACAAAATGATACAATTGGGTAGTCATATTTATGTTTGTTCAGAATAAACAAGAAGGTAAAAAGGGCAAGTTAATAGTCACATTTATGATTGTTTAGCTAAAAAAGATACGGCCCCACAAGTTACCCGGTTTTGGGAGAAATAACAATAATATTTTTTCGTATTGACCCAATCCAACCCAACCTGGCCTAGTTTGGTGCGGTACGAAACAAGCGTGTGTGTGTTTGCGCTTGACTCATGTTGGCTAGGTCCTCCCCCTTTCATAAAATTGTGGTGCCCTTTGGGGACTAAGTTTATGTCTAAGACTATTGTATATAACCTTCAAATTTTTCTGGGTTAACCATTGTGGGACTACTCAAGTTTTACACCCTTTAACTAGTGCTTAATTAAGCACTTTTAGCGAAAATTTCTCATTCACCCATTAATGGTTTTGAACAACCAATCATACGGTGTTATTCTCCTTATTGAGGTGAACATGCACCCATGTGGACCCAACTCAAACGACTGGGTCCCACTTTTATTTTGGTTAAAAGATGACTAAACAATTAGATTTCAAAATCTGACCATAGTCAAAACCGTTTCTAACAATAGCATAAAAAGTGAGTTCAAATAAAAAAACAGGTGCCCAAAAATGGCACCAAATTAAAAAAGCACATCATGTGTCAGATTGTGGTGTGCATCACACTTTTGTCAAGGAAAATCATTTCCCCATATGGTATATGTTTTATATAATCTGTAAAGTTTTTTTTCCTTTCTAATTTATAAAATGGTCAGAGCCCTTTATGCTGTAGGCGATCTGGGTGATCAGCCAGCACGAGCTCAGCCCAAACCCAGCTTGAGCCTAGTTGTTTGGGCTAAATTTAGGCTATTTCTAGCCCAAACGGATGCTTCGTAGAGTAGGCTTGGGCTGGCTTGACCTTGGCTTAACCCAGATGGCCTGTGTGCAATATTATCTTCAATTGTCAAGAAAATAAAATTGGATCAGGGTAAGATATTTCCCATAGCAAATTAGTGGTTTTTGTATTTTTGTTTTTGATAACTAAACATAGATTAAGCAAAAAGAGGAACTGAATCCCTGGAACTACACATTGCCTAAAATACCTTACAATCCAATAGAAAAAAAGGTGTTTGAGCTGCCAATGGCAATTAGAAACCGAAGGATCATGAGCCACAGCTTGCAGGCCTATACGAGCTGATCGAGCAGAGCAAGCCGCATCAACATTAAATCTTGATCCAACTTGGAGAGGGGGGCTGCCACAAAACATGCTCAGGATGGGCCTAAAAAACATCCCAGGCGGGCTATGCTTCTGGTCCTTGGCCATTAGCTCCTCCAACCTGCAATGGTATAGTAATATGTTCGTGTGAAAAAACATGATCTGTATTTGATAACAAAAAACCCCTAAACTTAATATGGAACAGTTTGGATAGGCTGTCAAGCAATAAGAATTTGAATTAGGGTTGTCAGCGGTCAAATACGAAGCGTAGGCATATCCATATTTGAATTTGTTTATTTAATTGAATATAAGATATTTTGCAAATATTTATGAAAACAATAAGAACCTAGAAACTATAGAGATTGATGGATCGAAGAGAGAAGGGGAGATGGCTATAAGAGATGTTTTATCTTTCTTTCATTTGAAATGGGAATGGGAGGTGAGAGATGGGTTAGGGTTAAGGTATTTATATGTTGTATTCTACGTAACATGGCCTATAATATTATAATATGAATATTAATTACGTATCAATTTAAACAGATACAAATATTTAGTCGAATAATTGAATCATATATAAATGCACAGATTATTAATAATCTGATAGTTGACAACCCTATTTTGAATGGTTTAGGCTGAGTTCACATTGTCTCTAGTCTGAATGGGCTGAGTTCACATCGTCTCTAGTCTGAATGGACGTGTACCACTCCTCTTGACTTTGGATGTGACACAATGTCTGACAAAGGGTGCATTAATAAAAATACATGTACTTATCCATTGTATATTTATTGTAATACCCTCTTTTGACAATGTGTATTTGACTCAAAACACTTTATCATGTCATCTGTCACACATTGCTTGGAAATGGAATGATATCTGTGCATTCAGACTAGAGTTGATTTAAAATCCAAAGTAGAAAGTTGCCCTCTGTGTAAGCTAGAGCTGGAATCTACGAATCACTGCCCTTGAAGATGCCCAGTTGCTCTGAAAGCTATGATGCGTATCCTTAACAGCACCATGGTGCAGACACATCAACGTCGAAAAGTGATAAGCGCCCCCAAAAAGTGTAATTCACTTTTTGGAGCTGATGCGTCAGCCTCTAGTGCCTTTTGCACCTCTTTGTATGAATTTCATAAATTCGTACCTAATCCCAGCCGCACCAATCTTGGCATAGGATAGGATGCGACACGATGCCTGATAAAGGGTGCATTGATAAATAAACAGGTACTTATCTATTGTTTATTTACTATAATACCCTCCTTTGACCATGTGTATTGGCCCAAACACCCTTTGTTAGGCAATTTGTCATGCATTGATTGGTAATGACATGACTTATGTCAATTCAACCCCCATTCTTTGGGACTCGTATCCTCTGCGATGCCTTGTGATGAGCCGAGACACAAAGGGGGTGGGGCCCTACAAAAAGTGTATGGGCCCCACCCCCCTTTGTGTCTCGGTTCACCTGTGGCTCACCACAAGATGTCCCAGAGGATACGGCTCCCATTCTATGATGATACCTTAGCAAATAGAGGGTAGGTAACACTCGGGTTGATATCCTCTGCGATGCCCCGTGAGGCAAGACACAAGGGGGTGGGACCTTATGTCTTGCCTCATGGGGTGTCACACAAGGGGGCATTGCAGAGGATATTGGGCCGTAATACTCCACCTCACCCCTAAGTGCTACTAACAAATGTGACCTCACCCTTACCTAATTGCTCAAAAAACTCCAAGATACATTTTTCTTAGGTTTAATATCGAAAATGCTTTATATTTTTATTTTTTGGTTTTACGTATCTTGCATTTTTCTTGGCTAAATTTACATCACACTTAATATAAATAATAGGGTAGGTTTAATAGATTAGTCATGTAGCAAAGAGGTCTACATCTCCCAACAATCTAATTCGTAATAACTCGATGGTCCCTGTTGAAAAGGGCTCCAACCTCCGCTGCATCATCATCGTTTCATGTGGTTAGTTTAAACAAAAGCAAAACCCAATTATTATATCCCTTTTTTAATAAAAAATGAATAAAAATAAACTTGAACAAATAAAAGTGGTAGGATCTTGACGTGCATGGATTAGGGTTAAAACAACACACGATCAATCCAAGGATCTCCTATTTGATGGATAAAATATGAATTAGTGGCAATGCTATCCCCTCCTACAGCCCCCACATGAACTCAAGGGAGGTCATCCACAAAAAATGAAGAATGAATTACATAGAAAACCTTTTCCCTCAAATCCAAACGAAAAAACACTAACAACAACAAAACCTTTCCCAACCATTTGGAGTTAACCAAGAGTGAGGTTTTATGCCGGCTTGCTACCGAAACAACCTTCTTTATTTATTATTATTATTTTTTTATAAGAAACCTTATTTATTTATTCGAGTGTAAAAAATATAAAGCATTTAAATACTAGTGAAACTTATAGGGAGTAAAAGTTCTTTCTAAGATTTGGTGTCTTGGATAACAGGGGACAACACGTGGAAGAAAATGGGTGTGAATTTGAAAGTTGTTTAACACCGCCACCATCTGGACACACACATATATATATATATATATATATATTTCCAAACTTAAACCAAAAATAAAATTAAAAAATGAAAAGGATCAGAGATTTTTTCATCTTTTTTTTCCCTGGCCATGTATGGTTGTCACGAAAAGCTGATTTTCTCATGATATATATATATTTCCAAACTTAAACCAAAAATAAAAATAAAAAATGAAAAGGTTAATAGATTTTTTCATCTTCTTCGTTTTCCCTGGCCATGTATGGTTGTCACGAAAAGCTGATTTTCTCATGATTCTTGGCAAAATTTTCTCGGGAA
>JAOXJP010113838.1:0-14044 GCA_025762735.1 Platanus orientalis
CAACAAGGTACCATACATCATTCCTTTTAAATTGATTAAGCTCTTCTTGCATAGCTAGGATCTAATCCAGATCATTTAGAGCTTCTTTGACTTTCGTAGGTTCAACTTTTGATGTAAAACATACATGAATAATAAGGTTTTATAGTTGTCTCCTAGTTTTAACACTTATATCTAGATCTCCTATTATGTCCTTTGATGAGTGTCCCTTTATCAATCACTTTTCCTTATGACACCTCACATCCCCATCGTTTGTCCCTTCTAACTCACTCCCAGAGTAATGAGAAGTTTCATTCTCAATTGGTTTGGGTTCACTTTGAGGATTTTCTTCTTCCTTATTGGTTTGAGTCACTGGTTGACCATTAATGATGACATTGATAGAGTCTTCCATGCTAGAAGTTATTTTGTTAAAGACCCTATAGGCCTTGCTTCAAGATGAATAGCCAAGGAGGATCCCTTCATCACTTTTGGAGTCAAACTTACCCAAGTTCTCTCTATCTCTTAGAATATAGCAAGTGTTTCCAAAAATTTTAAAATACTTCAAGTTTGGCTTGTTGTCATTCCATAAACCATATAGAGTCTTTAAAGTACTTGGCCTTAGGAACACTCTATTGCTTATGTAACAAACGGTGTTCACAGCCTCAGCCCAAAACCTTTTTGGTAGGTCTTTATTTGATAGCATGATTATTGCTATGTCTTGTAAAGTCCTATTTTTCATTTTGGCTACCCCATTTTGTTGGGGAGACTTGAGTATCATGTTTGATACCACATTCATTATAGAAAATAACAAATTTGCTATTTTCAAATTCAACTCCATGATCACTATGAATTCTCTTAATTGTGAGTTCTTTTTTTGTTTGCAATTTGATACACTAATTTTTGAACTCATCAAAAGCCTTGGATTTCTCTCTCCAAAATGATACCCATTTGTATGTACATAAATCATCTACCATGATCATAAAGTACATTTTTCCACCAATGCTTTCGATTCTTCTAGGTCCATCTAAATCCATATGGATTAGCTCTAATGGTCTAGTGGTTCTTATGTCAATCAACTTTTTATGTGATGCTCTTGTTTACTTACCAAGTTGACAACCACTACAAACTGGGTTTTCTTGTCTACTTTGCTTCAAAATTCCTAGCACTAAGTCTTTTTTATCTTAGTTTGGACAAGTCCCTAAAGTTCACAAGCCTGAGTCTTTGATGTCAAAGACTAGTCTCATCTAGCCTAGTGATGAAGCATGTGTTTGGATTACCACTTCCGAAAATGTAGCAATTATCACCATTGTGAATTCCTTTACCAACAGTTTCTTCTTTATTCTTTATGTGGCATCCTTCCTTTGTGAAACCAACATCATAACCTAGGTCACAAATTTGAATTATGCTTAGAAGGTTATGTTTTAAGGCCATCAATAAAGAGAACATCTCTTAGTGTTGGAACTCTAGGTACTTCAATAACACCTTTGCCCATTATCTTGGTAGTGTTCCCGTCACCAAAAGCTACACGTCCTTCCATTCCTGGAACATAGTGTGAGAAGAAGGATTTGTCACCCGTCATATGTCTTGAACATTTACTATTAAGATACCATTGACAGGTATTTGCTGCCTTAAGAGTAGTGTGGACTATAAGACATATGAGTCCATTTGTCTTGGTTTTGCTTTTCTAGATTAAGTCAATTTCTTTTTCTTCTCAAGGTTTTCTTGTTCTATTCTTTGAATGTAGGCTCTCTTCCAAAGATTTTTCTTGTTCAACTTTCTTTAATTTTCTTGGAATGATTTAGTTTTTAGATCATTCATCCTTTTTCTACAGTCTACTTTCATGTGACCCACTTTTTTGTAATAGTAGCATATAATTGGTGGGTTTCTAGATGTAGAGGCATGCAAGTTGTTTCTCTAAGAAGTCTCTCTTCTTTCATCATTTATATGGGTGTTCCCCTTGATTAATTGACAACTTCTACCATATGATATCTTCAATTTAGATGTTGAAGGTTGAGAAGAGTCTATGGTTTCCCTTTATAAGAAGTGTTTTACCTATAATCAAGATCTTTTGTCTTTTGATAAGGCATATGACCTCGTTGCCTATTTCACAAATGCTTGGGTGGTTGGGAAGGTGTTTGACCTTTATGAGTAAGGGAACTCTTGTGTGACTAGCTTACTTCATTTACCTTTTGCTTTGGAAGAGGATTTTGTATTTTCTCATTTCCTTTTACAAAAGCAATGGTTTGGCCATTTTTGTGATTAAGTGTTGTTATCCCAAGTCCTCTTCTATCACCACTATTCTTACACATTATAAGCATTCTTTCAAACTTAGGATTTCCTAGGGTAAGCATAGATATTGACTTCCTCCTTTCATCTTCTAGTTTTTCAATTAGGTTGAGATGATCTAGAGTTTCTTGAGTCCATTTGGTACAAGTCACATCCAACTCTCTATTCATTTCATGTAGAGAATTGACTTGATTTTTAAGGCCACTTGTGTACTCATAAGTCTCACTCATATTTATTTCTAGAGTTTTGACATTTTCTTCTAATTTAAGAGTTCTAAACTCATTATCAAGATTTGCATGTTTTTCAAGTTTTAGAACCTTTTTGGTTAGGATTTCTCTTTCTTCAATCACCTTTCTCTTTTTCACTTTCTATTTTTGTTTTCTGTATTGAAGATTATTCCTAGATATCTAAGTTTCAAGTCCAATGAATTTACTTTTGTTTTAGGACTTGATTCTCCCTTTCTAGTGAGGAACCCCTGGAGCTAGACTCCAATTGTTTGATTGTTTCCCTAAGTTTGTTGTTATCATCTAGAAGTCTGGAGTTAGTTTCAAATAACTCCACATCTTCAATACAATTATTACTTTTATTGTTAAATTTTGTTAGTAGTTCCTTATTTTCATTTCTAAGTTAAGCAACTAGTTTTTCTAATGAGGAGCTTTCTTCCAAGAGTTTGTTAAAGCCTCTTAAAATTCACTTTCAACATTCTCACATTCTCTATCACTTTCACTTCCACTTTCATTACTGAAGTCATTTTGTGTGAAAGCTACAAATGCAATGACATCTTTTGATGAATCTTCATCAGTGCTAGATAATTCTTCATCATCTGAATCATTGGTGTTGTCATCCCAAGTGGCAATCATTGCCTTATTACGTTTGTCTTTCGATTTTGATTTCTTGTTGGCACAATTGAAGCCAAAGTGGCCTCATCCTTTACATTCATAGCAAATGACTTCATCCTTGGAGATTTCCTTTCTCCTTGATGAATCCTTGACTTTTTTAGTAGAAAATTTTCTTACAATGTTTTTGGCATTTTTCTTATAAAATTTCTTAAAGCCCTTTGTGATAAAGGTCACTTCATCATCAGAATTTTCATCTGGGCTAAATAGCTCTTCTATCTTGAGAGCTATTCCCTTCTTTTTGCCACTTGGTTTAGGTGTTATTTCAAAGGTTTGTAGTGACCCTACAAGTTCTTCTATCATTAAGGTGTTTATGTCTTTACTTTCCTCTATAGTGGTAACCTTGAGTCTAAACCTTTCTAGAAGCGATCTAAGTATCTTTCTTACTATGGCTTCCTATTTAAGTGGATCTCCCAAGTCCCGCCTTGGAGTTCACAAGGTCTTAAATCTTAGTATAGAAGTCGATGAATTGTTCATCTTCTTTCATCCTAAGTTCCTCAAACTTAGCGGTAAGCATTTGCAGTTTTGACTTTTTTACCGCATTAATTCATTCATGAATTACCTTTAGTAAATTCCATGCTTCCTTAGCCGAGGTGAGTG
Organism: Platanus orientalis; assembly: GCA_025762735.1. Classification (NCBI taxonomy): domain Eukaryota; kingdom Viridiplantae; phylum Streptophyta; class Magnoliopsida; order Proteales; family Platanaceae; genus Platanus; species Platanus orientalis. The sequence continues at coordinate 3,759 of JAOXJP010113838.1, forward strand.
AGCAAATTCACTTAAACTCATTTTGGCTAACACCACAAAATATGGCATTCAATGCCTTATAATTTGCGATGTGTTCCTTCTTTTGGGTGTCTCCCCACTCCTCTAGTGAGAGGGGTCTTTTCCAACTATGTTAGATTGACATCTATACCAACAAGTTCATAGCTTGAAGGAATATATTCATGCATATTTTTCAATATGGATAATTACTCCCATCAAAGAATGGGGGTTTTGTAGTTGAGTACAATTATTTCGGGTTGGTAATCTAATGTATAGCTCTACGCTGGCATATTGTTTGATGCTCTTTGATGGTGGTTACTCCATGTTGAGCTAGTAAGCTTTAGCTTTCCATCAAGCTCCCAAGAGTTGCCTCCTTGATTCTTAGAGCTTCACACTAGGGTAAACCCTCTTCTTGCTTTCATTTTTTTGTTCTTCAAGTAAAGAGTGCTAAGGAAGCACTTTAATGACTCTTTGATCTTTGATGGAAGCTCATTAATGGAGCCTTTGATAGTTAGGAGGATTGGATGCCTTAGATCTTTCTCAAGATCTCTCTCTTAGTGTTCTTGTGTGTTGAAGTGTGTTAGAGAGGGTTAGCGAGCTCATTTATACTTATAGAGGATGAGCATACTCATGCACCCTTGACTTGGCATCTTTTCCAATGGTTAAATAATCTTAGGCGTTGGATTTTTTTTTTTTTTGAAATCTTGCGATAGGGGATCAATCTAGCTATGGTGGATTGATCTGGTGTCTTAGTCAAAAACACCCGAGCCTTGTAAGATTGATCTGTTGGCCTTGTCGAATTTATCCAATAGCCCATTAGATTGTACATGGCATACATTAAGCTATCAATAGCTAATGCATATGGGACCTTGTACATGTATTCATTCTCTCATTGTGTCTTAGGAGAATCTTCTTTGGAGAGCTTGAAGTGATCAACCAATGGGGTACTTACTTGCTTAGCATCTTGCATATTGAATCTTTTCAGTACCTTTTCAATATAATCTACCTAAGACAACTTCAACACATGAGTCTTCCTATCTCTAGTAATTCTTATCCCAAGAATTTGTTTCATAATACCTAAATCCTTCATTTTGAATTCCTTTAGCAACTTTACCTTTGGATTACTGATCTCATATATGCTTGATCCTGCAATAAGCATTTCATCAACATACAATAAGAATATGATATATCCGTCATCAAAGTTCTTATAATAATTGATGTGTATAGAACCCAAGCTCATTAATCCACTAACAGAGAACATAGCACTAGGCATGACTAAGAGACGATAGTGGACAGAAGTCCTAAACCCAAAGACCCCGAGCCACACCCATCAACTCTATCTCGGGAAAGCATCGAGATAGGGAATAACAAGTAGGAGACGAAAGTGTCTAAGGACCCCGATCCATGCCACCAATTCTATCTCGGGACATACCCAAGATAGGTACATCCAACCATGAAAATAGCAGAGTTACAGTTGGTAAGCTAAATTATAATCCCAAAAAACAAGGAAATAATTATGGGGTGAGGATCTCAGTCGAATCAAATCCCGACAATCCCTCCCCCGAATACTACTAAAGTGAGCGCCGCACGATCACAAACCTTGAATGCCATAAGCATTATAAAGGGAGGTCCGTATTCATGGAGAAGGTAAGAACAGTTTCTTAGCGAACTTGCTTTCTATGAAATGGCTCTTGCTGACTTGATCGTCGGAGAGTACTTAGCCAGTATAACACCGATGGTATCTTCATTTCTTATGTGCAGGTGTCAAATAGCAACTGGGCCATCGTGGGTTTATTTGGTGATGCTCGACTCGACCAGATCCTAACATCATCAATAATAACAATGGTCTGCATGACATCTTCTAAAACCATCATCTGACATAAACCTATCAAATATGATATACCATTGTCTTAATGCTTGTTTCAAACTGTATAAAGTCCTTTTGAATTTACACACCATTTACTCATGTCTTTCAAGAACATACCCTTGTTACTAATGTATGTAGATGTTTTCTTCAAAATCGCAATGGGGAAACTTTGTTTTCACATCTACCTACTCAAGATGTAAGTATTCAACTGCTACAATGCTCAACATTATTCTTATTGTGTTCATCTTCACCATAGGAGAAAATAATTCAAAATAATCTATATACACTTCTTCTATTGACAACCTTTCACCACCAGTCTGGCCTCGTAACGCTTACAATCATCATGTTCTTTCTTCAACTTGCAAACCCACTTGTCATCTAATTCATTATTTCCTTAAGATAGTGAAATTAAGTCCCATGTTTAATTTGATATCAAGAATTTCATTTCTTCATCCATGGCATGCTCCCACTTAGTTATAGTTTTCACTTGTAATACTTTATCATAGCATTCAAGCTCACCACCAACTATCAATAACAAGTAATACAACAAAGGAGAAAATGATTATGTTGTCTTAGGTGTTCTTAAGGGCCTTCTTGGTGTTGGAGTAGGTGTATGAGGTTCCACTATAAATCTTCACCTAGCATTTGAGTTTCATTTACAATTTGGACATCATTCTCTAAAATCTTCTCTAACTCCACATACTCCTTTGTATCAGTTTGCACATTTTACTTGTCCTTGTTTATGACCCTTTCATTCAATACCACAATTTTACTTCTAATGATTTTTCGATTTTCTTCATCCTAAGACTGGTAACCAAACTCATCAATTTGGTTATCAATTTTTGGAAGGTGATTTTACCTAGTGTTTTAACCATTAGATTCCATGAATATTGCTTGTGTTTTAATGTTAGCCTTATAGGGAAAGTAGAGTAAAGAAGTTGATTAGGGTAAATTCTTTTGGTTTTTTGTTTGTCTTCTCACAATACGCATAATCAGTCTAAATAGTGATTTTGATTTTGCTCTAATTCTGATTCTGATTATACATAATTTGATTCTAGAATCCAAATCAAACTCCTCTAATATGGTTTGGAATCAATTACAGGCCAAAATCAAATTCTAGAATTTAAACAAAAACGGCCCCTTCATAAAATTGTAAGTCCAAAGATTTGAGACTTGGAAGCTTGCCTTTAGCATGAAAAACCTCCATTCATTTTTCACTTATATGCCCAAGGCTATAGTGCAACATGTCTGCATTAACATCTGTTTCTATAACTATAATGAAGTCATTGTTTTTCCCAGATAAATAAAGTGTGCATTCCTTTCTGTGAGCAGCAACCATAACACCTTTAGTGACCTTCAATGAATCCCCTCTAAACATCATCGTATAACCTGAACTTGTGAGCTGGCCAACAGAAATCAAACTTATTTTTCAAACAAGGTGCATTTCTTACATTAGTCAACTTCCATGTACCTCCATTTGGAAAACTTAGTTGAACATCTCCCTTCTCAAATATATTACAAGCCTTCTCATCTCCACGATAGACTTTTACAAAATCACCTTGCACATGAGACATTTTTTACTTGTAGTGGAATAGAAGGACACACCAGAATCTAAAACCTAAGATTCAGATTTATAATCAAGTATAAGAATCAAAGCATCATAAAAATATCACCTACAATGTTTATGTTAGAATCCTTTTCCTTGTTGCTATTATTTCCATGCTTCTTTTTTTGTGCCCAACAATCCTTCTTCAGGTGTCCCTTCTTTCCATAATTCAATAATCAACTTTTGGTTTTGCTAATTTAAAGTTGCCCCTTGATTTAGATCTTCCACTATCTTTTCCTCTTTCAATCATCCTTCATTTATTCTCCACATTCAATGCACTGCCCGATAACTCATCTGAGGATTTTCTCACTAAGAGTAACATTCACAATATCATCAAATTTCGATGTACCTAAACCTGAAGAATTACTTAGCTTTTAGGATCATAACCCTTCTAACAAAGGATTTAGAATGCAATAATCAACACGGAATAAAAGTAAAAGCAACAAGAACACCACAAGACACAAGATTTATCTCGAAAATTCAAACCGGAGGAAAACCATGGAGCCACAAAAACAATTTCACTATTCTAAAAGAAAATATGCGTTCAAAGACCCTATAAGCTTACAAGCTCTCTCTATATCTCACAAAGGTTTCACAAACTCTCTTGTTTTAACGACAGTCTTTTCTCTCATCTTCTCACATTGCCCTAGTCATCCAAAGCAACATATAAATACCCCAAAGAATTAGGATTAGAAACAAATGCACAAAGGGACAATTTTATCTTTTCGTGTGAATCTCGGAATTCGCTTCTTGGGAATTTTGATTGATCGAACTGCCTTCTCGATCAATCGAATGCATCATGGCCAGTGACGTATTCTAATCGATTGATCTAGATTCTCCTCAATCAATCTAAGTTGCTCAGTTGATTTTTCCTCCTCTACTTGATCAATCGAGCTCCCTCTTCGATCAATCAAGCCTTGTCAGATTAACACATGTGATTCTTTCCTTCCTTGGATCATCACATCAGGTTCCACACACAATCTTAATCAAATATTTTATTTCCTAGTATCTTTATTTTCATTTTCCTAATAGTACTTTTTTCCCACAAAAAGCTTCAAAAAAATACATTTCTATCAACAATCCAAACATCCATTTATGCTTGAACCAAAAATCCCAACCACTTGTCGAGAAACTTTTTGTCAATTGTTCCCCTGGAAACCTTGTTCTTTGCGTATAAAAGAAGCATACACTTTTAATATAAAACTTCAAATCTCATCTATCGAATTGTTGCACAATACATGGATGACAAACAAGACAGACATAATAGAATCAAATGCTCCCTAGTTTTTCCAAGTGTAACAGAAATTAGTTCAGATCTATTGGGAAAGTATCTAAAATTCAACTCAAGATGTAATCCGGATGATGATCGGGAGAAAAACCCAATATGACCCATTTTCCATGCAGACCGAAATATTTTGACCCACATTCTTGATCCAATTGGGGTCCAGTCTGACCCATGGAGAATAGGATTTCATGGGATATATATTGTGGGTTTCTTCTCTTTCGGGGTTACGAGGAAGAGCCCACACTTTCATTGTAATCTTTGTTTTCATTCATATTTAAATCTCTCTCACCGTTCTTCACCCATGAACATAGGCTTCAAGCCGAACCACATAAATCATTTGGGTGTTTTGTGCGATTTATGTTTTCACTATTTTCTTTCTTCTATTTTGTTGTATACGTCTCCAAATCTAGGCTTCTGCATAACAGGATCCTCTCGACATGCAGGAGGGCACATACCCTTATTTAGATAGTGATTTTCACTTTTTGGAGGTACAGGTCCGCCTCTCTTAACCACAAGAATGCTTATGAGCAGGAGAGGATCTGATTACCTAGAAAAGTATGCGATACTACTGTTGAACCGGGCCATGGTAAATTCCAAGAATATTGCCGGAGCATATTTTATTTTCCCCGTGTGCAAGTGTGTTTTGATTCTCGTGAAGCCAATACCTGTTTGCCCTACCAACTAGGTTTAAAGCATGAGCCCACATCGACATTTGACAGCAACTTTTGTGCCCGTGAATTGATCAATACATGGGCAAAGATTCTGAGTAGATCACTATATCGTTTATATGCAATTTTGTGGAAAGAGAACATCTGCTGGGAAAGAAAAATAGCAAGTAAAAACAAAAGGAGAGGGGGGGACCATAAGGGAGTGACAATTACTTCTTTACTTTTTCATTTTTGGGGGTAGCCGACAGCTTCTATGCTCCCCACCTAGCAGCATTCCATCATTTCATGACAGAACATAACAAAAACCCAAGTGCTAAGGTCAAACAAATCCAGCATTTTCTGAAGATTTGTGAATCGAACTTCAGCCCAATTTCAACAATCACTTTTAACCATCCCCAAGACAATCAATAAGAAAAGCTGCAGTTTCATCTAAGAATGCTTGATCCAACATCCAAAGGTTGCTTGCTTGAATCCTTCACAGCATATGTACTATAATGTCCACTACCCATTAGCATGACCACCACATTCTCGAAACAATGCCGGAGTCAGAGGTGGTTAAAGGTCTCCTCCGATGTCTTTTACAGTCACAATGCCTATTTCTGCTGGCCTGTGTGGTGGGGTGTAGTCCTCCGGCCGATCCAATCAAATGCTTGTCCCACACAAGGAATTGCACCATCACCAATTCCTATGGGGCTTTCCCTGATAGGAGTGTATGTCGTGCCGGTGAGGTGGTCTATCCCACTTCTGAGAAAGAGCTGCTTGCTGTAGTCGCAAGGGCCTCAATGAGTAAGAGGAAGATGAAGGTGGCCACACGCTATTCACACAGCATACCCAAGCTTGTTTGTCCTGGTGGAGATGATGGACTGCTCATAAGCACTCGATTCCTTAACCACATATCAAGCATTGATGCATCAACAATGTTGTTCAGTGTGGAGAGTGGAGTTACACTTAAAGAGGTGATCAATATTGCAGCAAAGGCTGGGCTGGCCTTGCCTTATGCACCTTACTGGTGGGGCATGACCATTGGTGGCCTAATTGCCACTGGTGCACATGGTAGTTCTCTCTGGGACAAAGGAAGTTCCGTTCATGACTATATTGTGGGACTTCGAATCATCACTCCGGCCTCATCGAAAGAGGGCTACGCCAAGATTCGATCTCTCAATAACAATCACCCTGACATGAATGCGGCAAAGGTTTCCCTAGGAGTACTTGGAGTTGTTTCACAGGTAAGTGTAATTTCTTCTATTGAAATGATTTTTTTGTTTTTCACAATTGATGATAGAGACTCTGTTTCTATTTAGGTTAGTCTAAGGTTGCAACCTCTATTTAAACGGTCCATTACCCATTTGGAAAAGTTGGACTCTGACTTGGGAGATCAGGTTCTTAGCTTTGGTAATCAACATGAGTTTGGAGACATGACATGGTATCCCAGTCAACACAAGGTGGTTTACCGAGTTGATGACCGGATAAGCTCTAATGTCTCCGGCAATGGCCGCTTCGACTTTATTGGATTCCGCTCTGCTTTCACTACAGAATTGGTATTTATAAGATCTACCGGTATGTAGTAGAACACTCAATTAATTGTTTGTTAACTCTTTGGTTTTCCCCAATCTATGAAGTAAATATGGGAATAAGAAGGTGTCCTCCCTGCCTCAGCCCAACAAATAGATCCAGGGTTTTGAAACCACCTTTCAATGGATTCCGATGAGGACATCATTGCCAGACAAAATTTGACCTGACCAATGATCCTAATCATCTGAACTAATCTCTTTAGAGGATCATATCCATATACATATGGAAAATAGTCCACAAAAGTGAGGTCTATAGGTGGAGAATGCTTAGAATCATCTCAGCATGCCTGTTTGAAATGTAGTGCCAAGTAATATTGGTTGTTGAACCCCCACTGGCGCTGGGTCCAACCCACTGGACATCAGCCATGCCTTGATGGCAGAGACGGGAAAAACCTTATAGGCATGATGAGACCCTGTTGAATCAGTTTGAAGCAAAAGAGTGACTATCTGATTAAATCTTGCTATTTTTGACAGAAGAGGGTCAAGAATTCATAACTGATGCTTATGGGAAGTGTTGCAATTCAAAAATAAGGACATTCACACTCATAAACGGTGCATATGGGTTAACAAACGATGGATTGGCGTTCACTGGCTATCCCGTTGTTGGGTACCACAACCATCTCCAAGCCTCTGGGAGCTGCATTGATGGCCAAGAAGATTCCTGCATCACTGCCTGTCCATGGGATCACAGAGTAAAGGGTTTATTTTTTCATCAGACAACGTTTAGCATTGGGTTATCCAGGGTTAAAAATTTCATACTAGACGTGCAGAAGCTCAGGGACATGGAACCTAAAGCCTTCTGTGGAGTGGATCTCTATAATGGGATCCTCATGCGATACGTAAAGGCATCAAGCGCTTACTTGGGTAAACAAGAAGATGCACTTGATTTTGATGTTACTTACTACAGAAGCAGTGATCCCATGGTTCCAAGGCTTTATGAAGACATAATTGAAGAAGTAGAACAACTTGCATTTTTCAAGTATGGAGGACTGCCACATTGGGGGAAGAATCGAAACCTGGCTTTTGATGGTGTGATGAAGAGATACAAGAGAAGTGAAGATTTCTTGAAGGTAAAAAGGCTGTATGACCCCTTGGGGCTCTTCTCAAATGAGTGGACAGACCAGATTCTGGGTGTAAAAGGAAGGGTGACCATAATCAAGGAAGGCTGTGCCCTGGAAGGGTTGTGTATATGCTCAGAGGACATCCATTGTGCCCCAAAGAAAGGCTATTTTTGTAGACCAGGCAAAGTGTACAAAGAGGCCAGGGTATGCACACGTTTAAGCTCTCATTAAAAGTATTATTATTCTTTTTTTGGCTTATTTGTGAATTAGGGAAGTTTATGAAATCGATCATATGGTTTTACCTTAAAACTTATAATGATAAATATCAAGGATACTCTGGTGTCCATCTCAGGTGGACTAGGACTGCAAATTATCCAAATAAGCATCCATATCTGATTCGTATTCGCATCCATATCCGATTCATATTCGGTCTGTTTAAAGTGAATATGGATCTACATATACCCCAATCCAGAAAATATCCATATCCATTTAAGTGTATACAAACATTACAGTAGCTTTGTCTTTCACAATATAATTTTGTTAGGTTATAGGTTTTTTTTATAGGATTTCACTTTATGGATTTTGGATGCCCGGAAGATATCGGATATCGGGATATTTATTAAGTGAATATCCAGTAAAGTATGTTAAGTGGATTCGGATACAGATATGCTTATATCTTATCTGTGATCCAGTCGGTTTGCAATCCTGCCACAGCTTTCTTGCTTGCCAAATAGACTGCCCTTGCATGGATGACAGTCGTGACCTAAATGAGCTGTTGGACCAATTTCGGCCAGCTCGGCTGGACCACAAGCACACTTGAATATGAAAGAAAATTTAATAATCCAAGATCATGCGCTTTGTTTATGTTATTAACAAGGATTTCATTATCATATCAACTTAATCCTTACTCAATTCCTGGTCATTATTAGGTTGAATTAATAATATCAGGTTCATGCTTTCTCCAGGATCCGGCTGGCTTCCTGGAATGTCCTCCAAGCATTAATTTAGATGTGCAACATAAGAAATTTGCTTACTTTATACAGCTTATTTGCAAAACAACCCTACTGTAATCATGGTTGACAATTCAGGTTAATATAGGGAATAAAAGGGGCAGTCCCAGTGTACGAGGCTCCCCCGACTCCGGGGTCTGGGGAGGGTCAAGTGAATATGGGGAATCATGAGCATAATAATAGATAAGAACACATTATTCGATCTGATTTTGTTATTACCAATACATATCATTTTGGAACTCGGCATGCTAAATTAACCATCATCAGTATCATCACCACAAATTATTTTTTTGTTTAAACTGTAATCTATAAATTGGTATGAAAACTCTTTACAACAAAAAGATACGTCTAAGGAGATGTCTTAAAACTCTATTGGGGTATTTGGTGACGACCATGGGCCCATGAGTTCATTCTGATAAGCCTTCGAGCTTAGCACATTCATTACCTTTTATTTTTTCTGCACAACTTAAACTCATTTTGTTTTTGCTTTGGATCCCGGAAAGGAGTTCCTCTGTATTCGCACACCACAGGCTGACACGTAATGGTTTTTTGAATTTGTTGTCTCTTTTAAATAGGTAACAAATGTTCGTTTGAACACTTTTTCATGGTTTTAAGTTTTAACCCTGTAAACCCCATTTTTATGGAACCTACTTTTTCATTTGAAAATTGTTTTTAAAGTTTTTAACTCTGTGCCTCACTTTTGTGTGAGGATACCAAGGAATTTACTGTTTAGGGTGCAGCAGATCAATATCCCTACTCTCTCTCTCTCTCTCTCTCTCTCTCTCTCTCTCTCTCTCACATATGCATACATTCACGAGCTTTTATTTTGAGAAAGGATCTGCTACGTCCCTCTTGTCCCCACACCACAGGATGACAGGTGATGGTTTTCTGAATTTGATACCTCTTTTAAGTACGGAGAAAATGTTCATTTGAAGTGCAGAAGATTCAGCTCGGATTTGATGCGCACTAAAGATGTGCAAAAGATGTGCTAAAAGCACCAGGGCCTGACACATCAGTCCTGAAAAAGTGATTTATACTTTGGGAGGTATGCTTTTCGCTTTTCGGGACTAATGTGTCCGACGTGCTTTTCGCACCTAGGCATCTGTACCTAATCTAAAGGGCAAAAGATTAGGTACAAATGAATTCCGTGTAAATTGTGCAAACAGCACCAGGTGCGGACACATCAATGCTGAAAAGTGATAAGCGCCCCCTCCCCACCCC
>JAOXJP010113849.1:0-14043 GCA_025762735.1 Platanus orientalis
ACAACATCTCCCGCAGAGTTTTGAAAAAGATCATGTTGATGCAGCAGGGGGCACCCCAGTTTAACCTGTTGTAGGTCAAACCCACAATGACCACACTATTTAGCCAGTTCTCAGCCGCATGACTTGCTAAGGTCACCCCGTAGGATTACCTGACGTAGACTCTAACTTAATCAATGAGTAACCATGGGAATTCACATGTTCTTGTGCTTTTAAACATTATACAATTAATATACCTAGTATGACAAGAGTTTCAACAACATTTCTACTACACATGCTTTTCAAATCATTGATAATCCCAAAACATAGTTTAATTGAGTCACTCCATAACAACCCTTAAGCAATTTACATCCAACAACTTATTACTTCGATTCTAATGGAAATATACAACACATCAACTCCTACATATACACTCCAGCAATTTGTCATTCTTACATTATCATGTTCAAAGATGCTTAACAATAATTCAGATATTCATACTTTCCCCAACAATCAAGCTCAAACATTCATTAGTAACTTTATTGGAAACTAACAATTCATAAAATCCTTATTTACAAGCTTTCAAAACTCATGACATACAATCTCTTAAGAAAATACATAAGTATATTAAGTAAAAAAATACTTTCTTTCATAAACCAAATTAGGGATTTCTAAGATCTTAGCAAGAATAAACAAAATCTCTTAAAAAATCATAGCAATAGGTAAGGATTTCTAAGATCCTAACAAGGGGGCTTCTCAACATGTAAGAAAACATTCATACAATTAATTTTTCATAAAGAGAAGATATCTAAGAACCTAGATGACAAACAAAATTGTGTAAATAGTATATAACTACTCATTATGTTATTTTCCTTCTTAGTTTCTCAAGATTTTCCAGGAAAACCCTTTTTCTTGATCTTATTATTCAATAAAGCCTTTAAATCCCTTCCTCTATACATCATCCAAGACATAAAACACACAATAATTAAGATTTTTCATAAAAAACTAGAAGGGAACTACAAAACCAAGCTAAAAAGTTCATGGAAATGGAGATTTTCTATGGCTTGCCTTAAGATTTGGGGGCTTCTCCTCCTTTTTCCCAAAACTCTTTTCTCTAAGTCTTTCTTATAGTTGTAGGGTTTTACTTGGGCCTCTCTTAGATTATACTTCTTCATATGGGGGTCCCACCCTAATTGAGTAATGTTTTTAGTGAAAAATCAAGATTTTTTTTCTAAAATTTTTTGTTTCTTAGTGCTTTGGATCAATCTAGGAAAGTTTGGGATCGATCCAGGATGTTTGGGATTGATCCCAAAAAGTTTGAGATTGATCCGAGGTGTCTTAGGTCCATTTTTTCAAACTTTTACAATCTAGGATCGATCCCTGCTTGCCTAGGTCCTACTCCAAGGCTAATTTTTGCCCTATGATCTTCAAACAAGCATAACATTCGCTATAAAACTCCAATTTGGTCACCATTTATTGTGTTGGAATGTAAACTCCAAGAGATTTCTAACAGAGTATGGTTTGAAAGCTAATTTATACAGGATTGGTACATATTTACCTATAAAGTAACCCAAAATTTGTTGGGTTGTTAACACAGATACCTCATGGGAAAACGATCATAACTTTTTCTAGGGAACTTCAAATTATACATTGTTTGATGCATTGAAAAATAGGCTCATATAGCCTTCCAATGATGTGTTGTTTTCAATCTAATTCATTGTCATGCCCTAAAACCCATACCTTTATGGTTATAAATTTTGGCATGTGACATTAATCCATTCACATCAATGTCATTTAAATTGCTAATAATTTTTTTTGAATCTTTCCTTTCATACATACATAGCAGAATCTCATAATCAAACCATGACCATTCCATTAAATTTAAAATCCACAAACCATATTCCATAAATAAAATCCCATAGTCTGACATAAACATAAATAATAACAAGCCTTCTCCATAAAACTATACTATAAACTTACCTATAACATCTCTTCGTATAAAATTGAAATAACTGCACTAAACTGAATCAAAATAGGTCTCTAAACAAATACTAAAATAAAATAACATAACGTCTAAAAATAACTATATCAAATCTCCATCATCGCTCTTCTTTTTGAAATTGAGGTTACTCATCTACCCTGTCATCCTCATCATCTGAAAACAACAATGCCAATTCTGTAAGCATATTTATCTTTGCAAATAAACAAAAACACTACTTAACATGTTGAAACAATTGGGTGAGCACGGATATTTTCATAATCAAAATAGAACAAAGCATGCTTTCAAAACAATTACTTTACATATCAAAATAATAATTCTAATCTAAGATACAACAAATAACAAATCAGAGCGGAAATCAAGATGCATAACTGAACAACAACATAATCAGAATTGAAATACTGAATTAAACTGAATAGAACAAGTCACTAAAACATATATACATATATGAGACTTGCTGAAACAATTATTTGAATTTGCCACACATGTTGTGAGGTAGATAATAGGCAACATAATAGAACAAACCCAACTATAATATGATGGTAGGATACCACTATCTCACACCTAGTGGCGAGCATCACAAACATCGTCAATTACTGTGACCAGACAAAAGGGTACCTAATTTCATCTATTTAAACCTAATGAGGGGCTTCATCAAAATTTTCTCTTTGATAGAAAAGGGGTCTTATGTCATAGCTAAATATATATTTTCATCAAAACAGATACAAATACTAACATATATCAAAGTAAAACAAAACTAACAATCTTTAATAATTTCTAAACAATGCATATCTTTGAATCAAAATAGAAAACGAGAATCTAACCCATCACCTAAGAATATAGCTCTACGGATTGGCATATCAAAAAAAATTTAAAACATTATTTAAAAAGATGCTTACTAAAAATCCTTTGAAAACTCTTTTAAAAAATATGAGATTCTTTAAAAACAATTTAAAACATAGTAGAACAATCTTTTCTTTTGTAAAACAAAGATTAAAATCATCTAAGAACCTATTTGAATCAAAATCAAGAGATAGAACATGAACTTGCTTGAAAACAAAAAAATTTTCTTTCAAAAACATGTAAAAAAACCTAAATAAATTAAAACAATCATGATTCTTTACAAAACTTATAAACAAACAAATTTAAGAACCTAAAATGATACAAAATGATGTAAACATTCAAGTAGTTTGTAAAATAAATTTTCTTTTTACAAAACCCTTTTCTAAGAACCTAATTAAAACAAAAACCTTCATGGATCATAGCAAAACTGAATAAAAATGATTCTAAGAACCTAAAAATAATCAAAACGATGTAGAAGTGTTCTTGTTTACTTACCTTTTGGTCCAAAAATGAAACTAAATCGAAACTTCAAGTTCTTTCTTCAAAAATCCTAGAATCTCTTGCAAAACCTAGTTTTCTCTCTTGTTATTTCTTCAAAATCCCAAAACTTGGAAAGTTCATCAAAAGATCTTCTTTCATACGAATCTTTATGTTTTTGTAGGCCTAAATATAAAGCCTAATCCCCAATTTCGTGTTTAGGTAGGTCTCTTGTGAAAAAGTCCTTAAAATTTTGTAAAAATTGTGGTTATACAGAATTTTCCATTTTTATGACATCAACCCACCTATAATTTTTCAGCACAAACACTCGATGGGAAAACGGCCATAACTTTGTTTACAAAACTCTGATTTATTCACCATATTTTTGTTGAAAACAAGACTTCAAGACTTTTCTAAGGACATAAGCTTGCCCACTAATTCGTCCATCATATTTATTGGTGCATTTTTAAATTTACCTCAAAATCTACTGATTCAAACCATTCTAGATGGCATAGACGCTTGGTGGGAGAATTGTCATCACTTCTTCTAGAAAACTGCAATTCACTCACCATTTGTGGGATTGGAAAGTGGACTCATAGATCTTTCCAAGCATATATATTATTTGGAGGGTGATTCCTACAAGATTGATACAAATTTATTTATGAAGTTGTCTTAACTATCTAGAACAGCTTCAGAACTTGTCATGTTCTTGACCTCTTTCTTTTTCTTAGTAAATTGCCTTAACTTTTTCATTTGGTGTTTGTTTCACTTTTTGTTTGTTACATAGGACTCTAGAATTTCATGCTTATCCAAAGGTATAAGTTTTACTCACAGACTCTTTCTGTATTTTCATTGGTTTCTTCCTAAAGTCATGCCAATGTTCAGATCAACATATGTGTATTTAAGTGGTCCTGTGTGTGTACAGAACGACATGTGTTAGCATTCTAAGTGTGACATGTGTACAGTAATCTATGCATCATAGTACGAGGTGTTACATTCATACAATATTGATACAGGTTTACCTATGAATTTACTCTAAATTTGATCTTGGGACAACTTCAAAACTTGTTAAGTTCATGACTTGTCTTTGCTTCCATGCTTCTAATTCATCCAATTTTGTTCCAAACACCACAATGGTTTTTTTAAAGTATGTAAAATGATATTTTTACCCTTATATATGGTTATTTACACTTTTTCCCATCATGAGCATTGTGGGGTGTTAATATACTAAAAGCAAAAACATTTTCTTTCCCTCTCTCCTGCCCTATGTATTCTCCTCCTAATCCCATCTTTACATTGTACATCTCTGTCCCCTAAAATATCTATAACTATATTTTTTCTCTTTATATCCTAAATTTACATTCTCCATCTCTGTCCCCCAAAATCTCTCTAAGCCCATCTTTCTCTCCATAGCCTATCATTTTCTTTTTGTTCTTCAATACTCCCTAAAGTATCTGTATAACTTAATATGTCTAACTCTCTCTCTCTCTCTCTCTCTATATATATATATATATATAATTCACCATAACCTCTAATTATCTCTAATATCCTCTCTTTCCTCATCTACTTTTTTATGTCCTACTTTCTCTCCTTCCATAAATTCTCTCATTTCTCTCTCCATATATCATTCTCTCTACCCCTTGAATTATCTCAACCCTCTCACTTCGTTATCTTTCTTTACCTTTCATTATCTCCTCTCTAACTCCTTCATGCGTCCGATTATATCTCTTCCCCAAAAATGTCATCTCTTTCAATGATATATGTTAGAGCATTGAGGCATTGATCCAAGAAAATGGATTTGTTAGAATAGTGTGTTTCATGGCAAGCTACAATGTTGCTTTTCTTAAAAAGATTTTTGCCACTCACTAGGTTAAATTGAGTCAGCAAATGAGTTATAGGTGAGTCGTCTCCAAGATACAACGAAGCCCAATAATTCGTTGTGTGTTGATTTGTAATTTGGTGTACTGAAAAGTCAACCCAAAACAACCGCAGCCTTTAAAGACACAAGAGAAAAATATTTCCTAAGAAAGAAAGAGAGAGTGAGAGAGAGAGACAGAGAGAGAGAGAAGCTCTGTTTTATGGTTAAATACTCCCTTTATTAATAGAAAATAGGGTATTATGTTCATTAACTCAAAGGTCTATTGTAGGGGTGTAATTTGGGTCTAAGAGTTGCCTTGGTATCTCTTAGGCTTTTCATTTGTGACTATTAGGCCTAAGAGACACCAATGGTGTCCTCAGATCAAAAGACATATCTGTCCATAAGTTTGAAAAAGTCACACTCTTGTAACTTAAATAACTACCACCCGACAATTACAAAAATTGAAAATTTCCATATATATATATATATATATTGGTAGAAAGCCTAAGCTTAATTTCATTCAACAAGAAGAATTCTAGAGTATAAGATTTTGTTAATGAAAGTCATCGATAGCATCTAGGCCATTCTAAGTTCTATCTATATGATTTATGGTTGCAATGGTTGCCATGAAATACGCCTTATTGCTAGCTCAAGAAATAAATTGAATTCAAATGTTTCTATTTATTTTTATATTCAATACCATTTATCTCAGATTTTTCAATGTTGGTGGATTTGTTAAAAAACTTAGAAATAGCATACCCAACAAATATTGCTTCAGGAAGATCCATTGTCCTAGGTCTTTAAGTCTATTTGTTTTACTTTTTATTTTTCCTTTTTCAAAACAAATGTTCTGGGATGGGAAACTGTTTGTTAGTCTCTATGATGAACTACAAGCAGACACCAAATTCAAAAGCACATGATGTATCAAAACACATGATGTGTCCAGCAAATAGGTGTCCAAAAATAAGAGAATGTTAGAGGTTAAAAATGTTTAAAAAAAGAGAATTTTGAAAAACAAGGTGTCCAAAAAGAGGTACCAAATTCAATATGCGGCACAACTACAAATGTTTTTTCATCACAATCATTCTTCTTTTTATTTTCCTTTTAATAAATTTTTATCGACCTATAATTTTTCACTCATACTTATAATTTTTATTGGTTTCTTTTTCAATTTTAATAAATGATTTATCATAATTATATTACTTTTCTTAGTTGATGATGCCAGAACCACGAGCATCCTGGCACCAATCAGATGGTTGTACAGTGAGCCCAGGTCTCCAACAAAATGGTTCCTACACAGCACAACTAGAGAGTCAAAGAATGAGACACCGGTGGGGTGCCGACCTTAAGCTCTCCGATGACCAAGTCAAATATGAGTGATGGTAGAATGCGAAGCTTTAATTAGGGTTTCTTTTTTTCTCATACCTGGTGAGCTGGTTGTTGCCCCTATTTATAGGCTCGAATCGTGGCATATCTGGCGAGATTTTGCCTATCTCTTCCCATTTTCCTTGCCACGTCCCATCTGCTCTTTTTGTTCTTAGTTGGTTAATCACGGTGCCTCTTTTTTAGATTTGTCAAGCCAGTTATGGGGAATATTCCTTTTTGGTAACGACTTCTAGATTGTTCTTATCTCTGGGTACAGACAGTAGGGTCCCTACCTTTCCCGCTTGGCAGGGACTCTTAGAGATGATGTAGCTGTTGATGACACAACTCCCATTTTTAGTGTCAAGATAATTCAAGTCGTGCCCGAAAATTACACCAGGGATTTTGAAGTGTCACCCCAGTAGTTGTCCCTGGGATTTTGAGGTGTCAGGTGTTAGAGGAAGGAGTGGGTGGCTCGGCAGTTTTTTATAAATCTCGATGCTGAAGACTCATAGGACGGCATTACCTTTCTCTGGTGGCCCCAATTTCCTTCAGGTTGCTGTCATGGGGCTTCGTAGGTCGTGAGACCTCGGTGGGTTTTCTTAATGAGGACTACTTCCTGAGTTAATTTCTTTAGGGCTAGGATTCTGTAGGTTATCAGGGTTGGTTTATAGGGGTCTTGATATTTCTCCATATCAACTGCCCCCCTCATTCCTAAGTCTAAGGTTACGTGGCTCAAGAATGTTAATCGTTTGTGGTCTTTACTATCCGTTTTGGCGTGTGCTATTAATTTTTTTTGTTTCCAAGATCACATTAATCAATGGAAGGTGCTATGATGGCTTTATTTCCCGGGTTAATCATATTATCCCTCAGATGGACGACACGTGTAGGTCAAGGATTTAGGGCGTTGCCTATAAATTCCTCTCTCGAAGCTAAGTTTGGTTTCCTTTATCAGTTCAAACCACTCTTTACTCTCTGCGTTTCTCCTTTGGGTAATTTTTGGTGACTTTTTTACCTCCCGACATTCATTTCTTACTGTTCTGGCCATCATCTTTAGGTTTATTTAATATTCTCTCCAGGTTTTTAGTTTTATTGCCTGATTTTGTTCCATTTGCCATTGCATTGTCTATTTTTGTTGTTCGTTTTCCTTATTTTTCTCCCTTTGGTAGCTAGCTTTCTTCTTCCTCCTTCTCCGTTGTTTTCTTTTTCTCCATTTTTTTTGTTTTACATCTCTACTCATTTAGTCAATGGTGTCTAGAGATACTGTTGACCATCCGGTCAACAGTGCTGACGACCAGTCGGAGGTCCGGTAAGACCCTATAGAGTAAGCCACTAGGCCAACTCCGCCTAATGACCAAACAGTGGCGGGGGAGATTTCCCTCGGGCAAGATTTTACCTCCAGCTATGCAACTGAGTTAGGGTAGGGAACCCTAACTAGGTTTCGTTCTACCTTCTCTGTCCCCGAGGGGGCCATTCTTTCCACCCCTAGGAATATCTTGGTCTTGAGGCCCCCATTGGCAACGTGGCACTATACGAGCATGCCCTTTTAGTAGGCTTATGTTTTCTGGTTCCTCTTTTTCTAAGAGAACTATTACTCTATCTTGGGTTAGCTCTGGGTAGCTCATGCCTAATTCATGGAGGATAGCCATAGGGTGCATGATCCTGTGGGAACTAACTTTTGAGGGGAAGGCTCACCTTACCCTCAACGAGTTCTTCCAGTGCTACTGCCCAAAAGAGTAAGTGCCGGGGTGGTGGTTCTTTGTTAACCTGTACCCAACAACGACCCCTAATGACTGGGCTTTCGAGCTTTAACAGTGGGTGGGAGGAGTTGTTACTTCTTCATCTCGGGTGAAGATTAGGAGTATCCCCTAGGGGAGGTCCCCCTTGTAAGGTTTAACAGGGGCTGGTATATCCACCCGAGGCTACTATAACCACGGTCATGTGTACAACAATCTCTTCTCCTCGAGTGGCCTCAACTTCCAATGCGGCTACTGCCTAGGGATCCTCTTCATTTACCCCATATAGGGGCCAGTTTTCTACTGGGTCTTCATCCTAGCTGTCAATCCCAAGCACCCAGGTGGACTATATCCTTAGGGGTGTCCCTCCTAGGGACCTCAAGTCCCTGAAGACCCTTGATCCATCCACCCTTCACTGCGAGATGGTCTTTTATCGGCAAAGTTAACTTTTTTTCTCTTCTTTGTTTATTTTTGTAGTTTGCATTGACTCACTGATATTTTTTTTTTGTAGACTATGGCCATAATGTTAGCCTCCATACAGAGGTTTAAGACCAATGAGAAGGTCCGAGGTGAGCTCCAGAGTTGACTTGCTAAAGCTAATCAGGAGCTCAATGTAGTTCGAGACAACACTGATGCAGAGATCAAAGCACTCCAGGACAGGCTAACATGGGTGGAAGGCACCAATGCTAACTTGATGGCCTGTGCTACTAAAGATGAAGCCTAAATTAGGGATTTGAGGTTGGCCAAGGAGGAGAATGTCCAGGCCAGGAACGAGCTCGGGTCTGAGCAAACCACCAACTTGTGGTCGAGAAGTCGTTCGCTATGACTCTGGAGGAGACGGTGAATAAGAAGTGGCTAAGGCCCTTGAGCTTGCCTGGATAAGGGTGGAAGAGGAGAAGGAAAGGGTAGTTGAGGCGGTAGTTATAGTGTACTTGGCATCCAGGGCTTTCCAAGTCGTGGAAGTTAGGTTCTACCTCAATGGCTTCAAGGGCTTCAAGTAAATGGAAGCCAAAGCTTTCCTAGACTTGGACTTCTCTACCTTCATCCTCAAGAGGAGGAAGAGGAGGGCAAGGAGGAAAAGGAGGGAGAGGAAGGAGAAAAAGAAACAGAAGGAGGAGAAAAAGAAAGTGAGGCTGAGGGTACTGGTGTTATACTCCCAGGAGATGCCACCCCGGGTGCTGGCAATCCCCTGGTGTAATTGTATATTTTATTTTTATTTTTGTTTGTTTTGTTTTATGTGTAACTTTCTATTTAGTAATGAAAATTTCTTTTTTGCCCCCGTCTCATGTGTACTCAGTTATATTTTCTTTTGTTTGCTAAATTTTTCGAAGTATGGATATGTGTCATGGTAAAGACTTTTATATACCTTCTTAAATTTCTCGAGTATGTTGAGGTAGGCTACGATAAATTTTTCTAAGTATGGGTGCATCTCATGGTGAAAATCGTCTAAGTATAGATATGCCTCTAGGCAAACAATTTCTAAGTGTGTAGAGATAAGCAATGATAACATTTTCTAAGTCTGGGTGCACATCATGGAAAATTCTTCTAAGTAGGTGTGTTGGCCTTAGATAATCTTATGAGTTGTTTAATTCTTCTTGACCTAGATGACTTACGGGCTCCCAGTGACACTGTCAAAACTTAAGCCATTACCCCCTATGGGGGCCTTTCTTTGGCAATATCGTTGGGTACTCTTATACCCCTATTCTCATTTAATATATAAGAGAGTAAAGTCATACTTACTTGGAGTTGAAGGGTCAACTTTAGTCATGGCATGCATGTCCCAACACACTTCAAGGCTTTATCTTTATCCGTTAAAGTCCTCATCTTCAGGAATCTCTGAGGATTCACCTTACCCCCTAAATTTTCCCCTAAGGGATGGGTTAGTCTTGTGACCTAGGGTCAATCTTGTGACCTAGGGTTAGTCTTGTAACCCAGGCTCAAGGGCCTAAATCCTCCCTTAAGGGATGGGTCAGTATTGTGACATGGGGTCAATCTTGTGACCTGGGGTTAGTCTTGTAACCTAGTCTCGAGGACCTGAATCCTCCCCTAAGGGATGGGTCAGTTTTGTGACCTGGGGTTATTCTTGTAACCTAGGCTCGAGGACCTGAATCGTCCTCTAAGGGATGGGTTAATCTTGTGACATGGGGTCAATCTTGTGTCTTCGGGTTAGTCTTGTAACCTGGACTCTAGGGCCTAAATCCTTCCCTAAGGGATGGGTTAGTCTTGTGGCATGGGGTCAATCTTGTGACTCGGGCTCTCGGAACCTGGATCCTTTTTGTTTTTGTAGAGTAAAAATATTTCATTAACTAGGAATAAATAGTTACATCAGCATCATTG
This sequence comes from Platanus orientalis, assembly GCA_025762735.1. NCBI lineage: Eukaryota > Viridiplantae > Streptophyta > Magnoliopsida > Proteales > Platanaceae > Platanus > Platanus orientalis. The sequence continues at coordinate 10,589 of JAOXJP010113849.1, forward strand.
ATAGTATTTTCTCAAGTGCTCAGCATTCCAAGGTCAGGGTAGCGATTCTCATTGTATTGTCTCGAGGTGGTATCTTCTAGGTTTATAAAAGCTTGTAACCTTGTGGGGTCCTTCCCAACTCGGCCTCAGTTTTTCTTCTATCGGGTCTTGTGTTGCTAGGCTAACCTTCCTGAGGACTAAGTTCCCCACCTTGAATCTTCTCATTCATACCTAGGAGTTATAGTACTTAACCATTTTGTGCTTGTAGGTGGTTGTCCAATGTGTGGCCTTATCTCTTTTCTCTTCTACCATATCTAAATTGTTTCTGAGGTGCTCGTCATTCTTCTCCCATTCAAAACTCACTGTCCTGTAGGTGGTCATCCTAATCTTTACCAGTACTACTACTTGCGTCCCGAATGCTAAGAGGAATGGTGTTTCTCCGGTGGGGGTTATCACCGTAGTATGGTAGGCTCAAAAGATACTAGTTAACTCCTTGGGCTAAAGACCCTTGGAGTTCTCGAGTCTTTTTTTAATGATGCTCAGCAGTGTTCGACTGTTGACTTCCACTTAGCCATTATCTTGGGGGTGTGCTGAGAAAGAGAAGTGATTTCTGATTCCAAGTTTTGCACCGAACTCCCAAAATTGGGCATTGTTAAACTGCTTACCGTTGTTGATGATTATTTATCTAATAGGTTGTAAATTTCATGAACTATAAAATACAAAAGCGTATAGACTAGGGCATGAAAAGATTCATGTTGGAATCTCAGAAGTTCGAGGACCAACGCCACATGAAAAACAAGCTCAAGACCTCAAGAAGAGCTAATGAAAAGTAACCCGGAAGCACACAAGGCATCTCGAAACATTCACAAGATCATTCCAAGATTAAAAAAAAAAAAAGGTGAAATAGGTAAAGTTTATGAATTAGGAACAAGGAAGTGTTTCAAGGACCTAGGAACCTTCCCAGACTAAGAAAGAATAACGCCAAAGTCATTAGAACCCTCCAAGATCAAAATTGGAGCCTTATAATGCAGTAGCATTGATCCAAAGCTTTTGGATCAATTCAAATAATTTGGATCGATCTAGAGAGTCTTGGGTGCATTTTTTTGAGAAAGATAGTACTTTGAATTGATCTAAAGGGCCAGAACTCGTAAAAAATGAGTGTAACATCTATTAAATCTCTCATAAATGGAAAAAAAATAATTGGGGATAAAAAATAAATGTTAGAGATGATTCTCATCTAATAGATGACAAGCCCTAAGCCCTTTATAAATTAGGGTAAGCACCAAAAAGCGAATATGAATGCTTCTGAATACTTTGAAGAGATGCATTGCTCAACTCATCTCTAAGCTCTGAAAGAGATTAAAATCCCCATTAAGTGCACATAACTCTTGAGTTTAAGAAGATAAAGATCGAATCAAGGAAGCCTCCCTGCTCGTGCTAAGGCATATCATTGAGAGGCTATCTTAAAGAGTTATTTGATTCTAAGACTCACTCGGGATTCAAAAAGTTACAACTTGCTCAAGAGGAGCAATCCTACACTGTGCTAATAGCTACATCAACCTTCAAAGAGGTACGTAAATCTATTTAATTTTTTTCAATTGTGATAACTCTCTCCGAAGACACCGAGAGTTTGGCACTACAGTTGGAGACATTGGGAATAGACCCAGCACTATCGCTAGAGACACTGATAGTGTAGACTTAGCACTTCCACTGGAGACACTGGAAATGTAAACCATAGTTGCTAGATAGCAAGTGTAGTAGATAGGCCTTAATTTTAGCCTTGATTGTAATTATTCAATCTTAATAAAATTATACAGCATGGTTGTGAGTTTTTGAAAGTGGACGTAGGCCTTATGCCGAACCACTATAAAATTATTGCGTTGTATGTGCTTAAAGATTGTCTCTAGTAGTTGCATTTAATCCATTGAATTTGTCATTCATTTATTGTAATCGTGCACACAATAGTTAAAATAATAAAAAATAAATAAATTGAACATAGGGAATCTATCAACCCTACTCCCGCTCTGCTATAGGTAACACTATAGTGCATGATAGAACCTCGTGGTCTATGATTGGTTTATAGAAAATCAATTTCTCTTAATCAAAATCTCTACACTGAAATTAATCAAGATTAAGAAAATTATCAAAAAGAAGGGATTAAGAAATTGAATTATCCTATTCACCCCCCTCTAGGAATAATATTGGACTTTCAATTAGTATCAGAGCAAGGCTGCTCACGAATGATCTAATCACTGAAGTGGAAAGATAAAAAATTTCTATAATAGAAAACACTAGATGGGAAACTTAGAAGAAGCTTACTCAACCTCAAAACCCTCATTCTTCAATGGGAGTAACTATCCCTATTGGAAAATAAGGATGAGTACGTATCTCCAAGCTATGAATTTATCTGTGTGGATGACTATCCAACAAGGTTGGAGTAGACCAATAATATTGGAAGCAGAGTGGGATGAAACTATTAAGAAAGACCACATTGTGAACTATAAGGCACTGAATTATATTTTCTATGTAGTTAGTTAGAATGAGTTCAGGTGCATATGCTCACTTAGTTCGACTAAGGAAGCATGGGACTTACTAAAAGTAACTCGTGAAGGTACAAGTGTAGTAAAGAAGTCTAAACTTCAAATGCTTACCATAAAATTCAAAGAACTTAGAATAGAAGAAGATGAATAGTTCATCGACTTCTACATTAAGCTTCAAGACTTAGTAAACTCCTAAGCAGGACTCAGAGACCCATTAAAGTTTGATGTATTAGTAAGAAAAATCCTTATGCCACTTCCCGAAAGATTTAGACTTAAAGTGACTACTATAGAAGAGAGCAAAGACATTGACACTATAGTACTTGAGGAACTTGTTGGGTCACTTCAGACCTTTGTGATGACCTTCAAACCAAATGTTAAACAAAAGAGAGTTGCACTCAAGGTCGAAGAGGTATCAAGCTTAGAAGAGAATTTTGATGATGAGATGGCTTTCATCACTAGAGGATTTACAAAATTTTATAAGAAGAATGCAAAAAATCTTAGAAGAAAATTTTTCTCTAAAAATCCTAAGGATTCATCTAGGAGAAAATAAATCTCCAAAGGATGAAGTTATTTGGTATAAATGCAAAGGATGTAGTCACTTTGCTTCTGAGTGTGCTAACAAGAAATCAAAGTCTAAGGGTAAACACAAGAAGGCAATGACTGCCGCATGGGATGACAACTCTGATGATTCAGATCAAGAATCCTCTAGCTCTGATGAGGATTCATCAAAAGGAGTAATTTCATTTGCTGCTTTCACTCGAGATGGCTCCAATAGGGAAAGTGAAAGTGAATGTGAAGATGAGAAGAGTGAACTTCAAGGGGCATTTAATAAACTCTTTGAAGAAATCTCCACTTTAGCGAAACTAGTAGCTCAGCTTATAAGTGAAAACAAAGAATTATTGAATCAATTGAGCAACACTAGTAGTAAATCTAGTG
>JAOXJP010113860.1:0-14043 GCA_025762735.1 Platanus orientalis
GCAACATCATGGACTTGACTTAACACTTTACAACTCACTGTTTTGACATGGGATTGACAATATATGATCCTAACACTTTCCATCAGGGTTTGTTTTAACCCTGAGATAAGTGCAAGAAGACTTGGGAGAGGTCCACCATTCCTTTGAAAGTCACAAATCTATGGGCCCCTCTATTGAAAAAGACCAAAACTAAAAGGCAAGTTTCTGAATTTTTCAGAAGCCAATGCTTGAAATTTCCCTAAATTAAATTCATGTGTTGAAAATTTAGGCGTTGGAAGCAAAAATGGTGTTAAGCTTGTAGAAAATACAGAAATCTAAATTCTTTCCCTTTCACAAGCATGGACCTTAGGAGAGTTTAAAGGATATATAAATACGAGAAGCCACCCTAAAAAGGTGGGTATTTGGGGTGCCTAACACCATCCCTAAATGCAACTAAATGACTTACCCTTTATCTTAGGCAAGTAGACTAGTCTTATAAGTTAAACCCTTAGACCTTTGGGTCTAGACTTCCCCTCTTCTTCAAAGAGGAGAACCAATGTCTAACTCTATCGGCTAATCCTGAGTTGGTGGTGACTCTCAACAAAGCTTAACCCTAAGGCTAGCAACCCTTGCACCCTTGTGCGCTCACACCACCAATGTGGCTTGGAGCCCGGGACACCTCCTGAACCCTGATGTCCACAAGATGGCGACTTTGCTAGGGATTGTTTGATCTCAAACATATACATGCTTTAAATTATCATAAGTAGATGCTTTCCATTTGTTTATATATTTTTTTTCACATGTCTACATTGCTTATCAATTAGATTTAGGACACTCCATTAGTTATTTAGGATAACATTCCATCTTTGACATTGATTCAAGCTTATATGCTTCAGTTAGAAAACATGCACACTTTAGATTTTGGGCAATTTGAATGAGTTAGTAGGATTAAATTCCCATTAAACAACTTGTATAAGAACATGTTTGATTTATTTTTCAGCACAAAATGAGTCTAATGATATGACATTGCACCAATACATCACTCTCATATACCCCTATCTAGGTTATTACCCACCAATGGACTGACATTGGATCACACTTAGGATGGGAACAACGCCGGTGCCGTGGCTGCTATGTCAGTGCAATCAAGTTAAGTTACCCAAACTAGTCATTGTGGATGTCGGAGTCTGGGGGCGTTCGGATTCCCCCGCTCACCCATGGTTTTCAGGCCCACTCTTTGGCATGCGATGCCGGTGCGTAAAGGTTGCTAACCCTTTTATGAGAAGGTTAGGCTTTTCTGGGAGTTGCCACCAACTTGGGGTTAACTGACGGAGTTAGACACTAGTTCTCCTCTTCGGGGGAAGATGAGAAGTTTGGACCCGTAGGTTTAGGGGTTTAACTCCTTATATTGATCTACATTCCTAAGATAGAGAGTAAGTTGTTTGGTTGCATTTAAAGAAGGTGTTAGACACCCCAAATACCCGCCTTTTTAGGGCTGCTTCTCTCATTCGTACATGTCTTAAAGTGTGCTAAAGTTCATGCTTGGTGAATTTTGGGGTTTGCTGTTCTTTAGATTTTTTTCGGCTTAACACCTAAACTTACTCCCAACGCTTGAATTTTCAACGCCTGAATTTAATTCAGGGGAAATTTAGGCGTTAGTTTCTAAAAAATCCAGAATTAAATCAAAACTATTTTAATTGTAGGAGAACCCCCTATGGTTGTGAATTTTAGAGGGATGGTGGACCCCTCCAAAGTGTTCACTGATTGACCTACTAGGGTTGGACTTAATCCTGACACAAAAGGGGAGGAAGACAAAATGTTGTATTTTTTGTGTTTTAGGCTTAACGTTGAATCTTAACTTAATGCCTGAATTTAATTCAGGGTAAAATTCAAGTGTTGAAAGCTGATCAGATCAACATTTTGATGTGATCTTTTAAGTTGGTTTGGGGGGTCCCAGTGCTGTGGGACCCCTGTATTAGGTTAGAGGATGTTTCCTAGGGTTACGTAATATAACCCTAGGGGTATGGCCTTTACGCCTATAGAGATTTACTCTCCCAAAGAAGGCAACTTGGTCATCTGTTGTAGGCCTAGTGCTTGGTTTTTAGTCTGACGCCTGAATGCTCAATGCCTGAATTTAATTCAAGGTAAATTCAGGCTTTAGGTGTTGGGGTTTGCAAGTAGCCTTGGTTTTTGGGCCACATAGGTGGGGCTAGAGGGGTAGGGTTCTCCTAGGTCTTTGAACTAAACCTAAGTTGCATACACACTTAACTAATTTTGAAAAATCTAATTTTTAACATAGGCTTAACGCCTGAAATCCACTCCAATGCCTGAAATTAAATTCAAGTGTTGGGAGAGAAATAAGGGTCCACAGAGGTGCTTGCGCACAAGATTAGATTTCAGGGAGTTGTAGTAGCCTGGGGATAGGTTTAGGGAAAATCAGGGCTCCCTGGGGTGGGTCCTAGATCTCAATGCCTAATTATTCCCTTAACACCTGTTTGTTTAATGCCTGAATTTTATTCCATAAAATTCAGGCGTTAGCTACTAGGAGCAAATCCAACAATTGGATTTCTCGAATTTGGGACCCTTAGGGTTTTTAGAAAAATATGAAATTAAGCACGCTAGTAGGAAATTGACAGGAGAACAACATATCCAAAGTTTGAGTCAAGAACATGCATGTGAAAATCATACAAAATTTCACAAATAATGGGCTGAATCTAGATCATACAGGACCCAAATTTTGGGATCTGTTTGGGGGGCCATTTCTAGGCCTTCCATAGCTTAGAAAATTATGAAATTAAATAGGGAAGTATGTACATATATTTACCATAACATACTCAAATTTGAGCTCCAAAAGATCAGTACAAAATTCACTATAAATTCTACACTAAACATGCTCAAAATTAAAACAAATAAAGGCTGTTGAGCGTCTATTATGTAACCCGAATTGAAGTAGCTGGATAGCCTGAATTGGACAGCATAAAAACTTAATAATTGGACATATGAATACAAATAAAATGAATTGGGGAGGGTTTAGGCTTACCTTGGCCCAAGTGAGCTTAGGGTTTGAGGGAACTTCAATTTTTTTCCTTTTCTTCTTCCACTCATTTTTTTAGGGTTTTCAGGTGCCAACTACTGCTTGCACAAAATTGGGGCTGTTTATAGGCCCAATTTGAAGTGGTGGATGGTTGGGATTGAGCCTAGCAATATCTAGATGGAGGGCTAGGATTAGCTTGGGATGAGTGGTTAGGATTGTGGGGATTTGTGCTAGGTGACATGGACAAGGGAGGGGTTGGGATTAATTTAGATTGATTAGGTGGAGGGTGGAGATAAGGGTGTGCCAGTTGGCATGGATTGATGACATGGAAAGGAGGTGAATTTAGGTGCCATTTGATAGGTATTGAAAGGTTGCCAATTTCAAGGGAGGGTATCAAGATGCCATATGGGGGGATCTAGAGGGATCACTAGGGATTTGAAATTCAAGTCCTAGATCTAAGGGTGAGGGGTGAGGATGTACATGGGAAGATTCCCATCAAGGGTTGGTGTGAATACATTAAATGTCATTAATGAGTTAAGTTTGAAAAGTCTTAGCTCATTAATGTGCATTAAATGCTTTTGGGATTTTTAAATCCTTACTGTGCCGTCAACTCCTGTGAGCTCTCGAGCTCCAAACATGGAAAACTCAAGTCTATTTTTGGGGTGGCAGATATTCCTATAGCAACAGACTAGTCAAAACCAAATTACGATAAGGGCAAGGGGTGAAATCTTGGTTTTTGGCCCTACAAAGCTTTTAAATGCATTTTGAAAGGTAAAGATGGTAAAATTAATCCTAGAATTTGTCTAGTGAAAGATGGACCCTGGTCTAGGTGAGCCATAGTCTCTAACTATGCTAAATTATGATGAGCAAAAAACTGGGTTAAAAATCCTTTTTTCAAGCAGTTGGAGAGCTTTGGACTGGAGATGTTGTTTATAGATCTCTGTCATAAGTCATGTGTGGGGGTAGGGCTCTAAGAACTAAAAGATTGACCACTGGATTCCCGGGCAGTTGCTAGAGGATTTTTGAAGCAAGGTCACTTGGAGAGATAAGGTTTTTCTAACTGCTTGAAGGCTAGTGGGGTTGAGCTACCAAACATTCTCTGATGCTCAAATTTGTGAAATGATCTTTCGAAGGTAGGGGTGAAACTGAGAAAATGGGCCTAACCTTGCTGCATTCCGAGTTCAGGAGAATTTTTGAGGGCATTCTGTGTGCCAAATACAGTCGAAAAGTGGTTTGTTCTAACTTGAGTAGAAATGATGGCTAGGAATATAGGATTTCTGTAATCCAGTGCAACTTTGATACTATGGCGGTCCTAGATTTACTGTGGGATAGCCACTGATAGATTAAATTTTTGAATTTGGGTGAACTCGCTAGAGCTAGTTGAGCACCTGATTTTTGGCCCTGATTTGTTGCTTTTTTTGGAGTATTTAAGGGAATCTGAACAGATAAGTCCTACAAAAGCTCGCATTCCTTAGAGATATTTTTGAAGGCCTTGCGATTTTGAAGAGATGAATACTGATTGATCCCGATTTGGAGGTCCAAAGAACATTTTGGCTCTATATGAGTGAAATGCAACTAAACAACTTTTTGACCCCTTAGAGAAGATTTGAGATTTCACAGAGGTTTGATATTTCAAATTTCTTTTATCAGACTTGGAGATTTGAAGCTAAGGTCGAGGTTGAGACACAACGATTGACCTTTCTTGATTCGAAGATCGGATAAATCTTTGAGTGGTTTTTCAAGAGTTATTTCTTGGTTAGAATTATCACAAATTGAGAAATCAGCTGTTGCTGTTCTCGAGCAATATCTACTTTGTGATTGGTTTCTCAAAATTGGGAGAACCAGGGATGTATATGAACTAAAATTACACTATTTAGGTGACGAGAGAAGCTTTAGGGATCCTTTGAGAGTTTAGGGGTAAATTCTCTAAGGTGAAAAGGGTAAAATGGTAAATTTTCTTTTGTAGGTTAAAAAATGTGAAAATGAAAATTCTTTGCCTGTGACGCTTTATGACAAGAATGCTTATATAGGTAAGAGAAATTATGTGATCTGAGTGGTAGATAATGAATTCTGGGCTTTTAAAGTAAAAGGGTAAAATGATAATTTTCCACTTATGATGCTTTGTTAGGGGGAGAGTTGCAAAGGCATGACAAATTATAGATAACATGGATGGAGCTCTTAAATGTGGACCCTCAAAGTCCTGTTGATTATTTGGTGAAGGGTTAGGGTTTGACTTTAAATGGTGTATTTAGATTGTAATGAGGTGCTTTGATTGATTCATTTGTGACTGAAATATCCAAAAAAGACTTCTCAGGGAATGCCTAACCTCCTAGAGTCCATGTTTGCTCTTCCTACACTAAGGGTTCTTAGAGTTTTGATGCCTAAATATTGTCATGCTGTCCTTATTCTATCAACTGAACTGAGTTAAAATTTGGCTGTTGATAAATGCCCCTCTTTGGTATGGTGGGAGAGACTATGTTCCTTCACTGCATGTAACTCATGGATATTGGGTGGGCAGTTTTTGTAATATAGAACGGTTTTGGTTGAGAAAATAGGGATGGGCTGAATTTGTCCCTGACTTTGGGGTCAAGGTTTTAAACTGAATTTTCTTTTGAAATGCCTTCTTTGGTTAAAAGTAGACTATTTCTGTGTTTTGTAAATTCCTTCATTATGATTTTCAAAAGTTGGTATGCACCAAGGGAGCGACTTTCTTTGTTTTGGAAATATGGATTATCTATGAGTTATACAGAAGCAATTAACATTTTCTCTAGCTTCTCGGGTGTTACTATTCGCATATACGTTGCATCGGGAGACATGTAAGTCATCAACATCGGGTGCAATTGCTTTGAAAACATTGTGGAAAGCCAGTCATGCAAAAGCTGTAAACGTATGAACCATTTAGATGACTTATGCACTTGTGCTTGTTTCTGGTTGGCTTGATGATTTAATTTATGTGAGTTTGTTTGAGGTTTCTTATGAGATTTTCATGTTGACATGTTTTGCTCTTGTTGTATTAAATGATCATTGATTCATTTGTGAAGTTGGTTGCTTGGACATCATTTTGTGACTGTCCTTGAGAGTTTTAATGGGACTCACCGAGGGATGTTAGTGAAGCTCTCCTTGGAAAAGCTATAAAAAATATATGTAATCATGATTGAACACTACTTAGTTTTACATCAATCATGGTATATATGCGCTAAATATCACTTTCAAAGACATGTATGGCTTCACATCAGTCACGATACATATTTGGATCGATTTACAACATTGCCCTTGTCCCACTTGGGCAAACGTTGTATTTTACAAGACTCAAAGAGAGATTTTAGGAGCTCTCTCTAGAAAAGCTATGGGACCTTGGAAGGTCAGTGCTACACATCCATAAAGTGATGATTACGTAGGCTATGAATTAATCCATGACAATATTTTTGTCCCACTTAAACATTGCCAAGGCAGGGGTACATGCAAGGAAGAATTTATAATGACTCTCTTTGAAGCTAGGATGGGATCCCGTAGAATCGGGTGTTATGCCTTGCCCAGGTGATAGCAAACCGGTCTTTGCTAAAGTAGGTATAACACACAATGTTTGAGGGTGAATGCAACACATGCTTATGTCCCAATAAGCAAGCGTCATCGAGGTTGGTGCTAATAGGTCGATTTGTTGAGCAATGACCGTCAGAACTTACAGAGAAATGTTGTTGCATTCTTTCTCAAGAAGTTATGGAAGGGTTTTTCTCACAAGTAACCTGTGCAATGAAAGTACTACTTAAGCTTGATAGTTGTTTAGACTATGACCTGAAGCTAGCATTTTATAGACTTGATAGGTCGAGGTGTGACATTGCTGGTTGTCCGAAGCTGAGCAAGTGTTACAAGGTGGCCTTAGTAAATCGTGCGATAGATGAAGTACTGAACAAAGAGTGGCCAATGCTAGGTAAGACATTCAAAAGTATGGACTGGGATGTGCCAACATTTGAACTGGAAGGGTGGCTTGGTTTGAATATGCAAAGAAATGCTATGACTTTCTCGAGAAGCAGTGGTGGGTTTTTCTCATTAGTAACCCGTTTGCTGTGAGGAGGATCCTTCAGGCATGATAACAGTCCAACTATGGGCCTTAGAATTACACAGAATTTATGGATTAAATTGTGGTGCATGTTTATGTCTACAAAAATAGACATCACAAGTGGGTCATACCCTACAGTCGTCTTGTCTTCGATAGAGTGTAAGTAGAGGGCTGATCAGGAGTTGAGATGTTGTTGCGCTTTCTCCAAAAGCTGTGGAGGTTGTGATAACAAGGAACCCAATGCTATGTGTTATGCATAACTCCCTAACATTATTAGCACTAAGATAATAAATAGACTATGAATTGAAGTGCAACATTCAGCTATGTCAGAATAACCAAGATGCTATGCGGAAATTTGTTCGTGTTTCAAGGATTGTCGATAGAGCTTCTAATTTTTTTTTTGGCTTGGTTCAATAGCCATGGGATCTCGAGAGACCGGTGCTATGTATCTATTTCAACCATCTAATCTATAAACATGGTTGACATAATATGCAGGCTATGAAGTGATGATGCTTACGTACACCCCAGATCGACGGTTTATCTGTGAAGGCCTTTCTACAAAGTCGGGGACCGACTTGACTTAGTGAACCTACACGACCTGCATAAGTTATGTTAGGAGGCTTTTAGGGTTACTCCGAAAGCCATGAAGATTCTGAGGAATCATTGCTATATATCTATTTCAATCAATTTTCAAAGATGATTTTCATGGTATATAGGCTATGGAATAATGATGACATTTGTCTATACCTGAGTAGACAATTTGCTATGTTGACCATTTCAGCCATTTACTAGTGAGGCAAGACCTAGAGTCCCTCACCGAACCTACGGCGGTCTAATCAGGGCACATTAGGAAGTTTTGGGGATTATTCCGAAAGCCATAAAGATCACAAAGGATTAGTGCTACATATCTGTTCAACCAATTTTCAAGGCTGATTGTCATGATATATAGGCTACAAAATGATGTCGACAATTGCCTATACCCTAAAGGCAATCTGTCATGTCTATGGTTTTTGGCCAATTCTGGTGAGGCAAGACATAGAGTCCCTCACCGAATTTATGGTGGCCTAAATAGAGTATATCAGGAAGTGTTTGGGCTTAATCTGAAACCATGGAGATCTCTTTAGAGATTGGTGCTATGTATTCATGTTTGTAACGTTACATAGGTAATGGAGCGATGATCAACATTTGCCTACGCCCGATAGGCAATCTGTGATGCCAAAATGTGCTATTTTTTGTGAGGTGGAGTCCTCACCGAACCTTTACGCAGTCTAGTCGCAAGGTCAATAATGATCGATGCAACATTTTTGATCAAACATTGCCATTGATTCCTCTGTTTTGGATTTGTATGTAGAATAATCATGATTTTGGAGGTGCAAAAATAGATGGATAGCAAAATGTTTCATCAAAATGACCATTTAAGGCCTTCTCATTTCAAGGTTTCTAGCATAAGTCAGGTTTACATTAGTCAAGCAAGAACCTGTTGACTTGGTCCAACTTTACAAAATTGGGGAAGTCTTCCCAATCCATATATCCCAATAGTAATGCCCCACTAGATAGCTTATATTTGACAATTAAAGGTCCTTTATAACTCGGCCGAGGTTGCCCTCGTGGTGCCTGTTCATGTGGAAGGACCTTTTTGAGAACTAAGTCTCATTCCTCGACATCTCTAGGCCTAACTCTTTTGTTAATGGCTGTTGCCATGTGCCTCTAATAGGCTTGCCCGTTTCTCATTGATTGCAATCTCTTCTCATCAATAAGGTTCAACTGATCATGTCTAACCTGTACCCATTCTGACTCTGGAATCTGTGCCTCAGCTAAGACTCAGAGACTTGGGATTTCAACTTCGATTTATAGAACTGCCTCCATGTCGTAGAACAATGAATATGGGGTTGCCCCTGTTGAAGTATAGATTGAAGTCCTATAGGCCATAAGTGCATAGGGTAATATTTCATTCCAGTTGGAGTGATTGGCAGACATTTTTTGTAAGATCTTCTTACGGTTCTTGTTGACTGCTTCTATTGCTTTGTTCATGTGGGGTCTATATGGAGAAGATCGATGATGGTGAATCTTAAACTTTTTGTAACGTAATTCAAGATCTTTTCCCATAAAATTAGTTGCATTATTAGTGATGATTTTGCTAGAAACACCATACAGGCAGATGATGTCTCTCCGTATGAATTTGGTTGTGTTCATCATTGTGATCATTGATAGAAATACGACTTTAATCCATTTGTTGAAATAGTCAATAACCACCAAGATATACAGATGTCCATTGGTGGCCTTTTGAGGCATTGGTCCTACTATGTCAATTCCCCACATGGAGGATGACTAACGAGTAGTCAAGTTGTGTAATTCAAAAGCTAGTGCTTTGATGATGTTGGCATAAACTGGCAAGTGTGGAACTTCTTTACATGTTGACAATAGTCTGTTTACATGGTCGATCAGTAGTAGCCTAGTTGAAGAATCTTCTTGGCAAGCATGAACCCATTTGTGTGCGGGCTGCACTCTCCTTCGTGGATATCTTTAATAATAATGGAGACCTCAGCTTCATCTACACACCTTAAGAGGATGAGGGGATTTCTTGTACAGGGTCCTGCCATGTAACACAAATTAAGCTGCTAGTCTTTGCAGAGCATGTTGATCATTCTTGGAAGCCATGGATGGAAGAGTGTAATCTTTAAGATAGTTCTTTATGTCGAGGAACCACAGCTTCCTATTAAAATCAGTGATTGCAATTTGAAGACAATAGGCCAGCTCATTTCTCTATTCCATCTCAATTGTTGTCATCTCTACCCCTTGAGGGATGTTAATCATCAAAGCTAGTGTGGCCAAAGCATTTATGAAGCTGTTCCTTCTTCTACCAATATAGCTGAAAGTCAGGTATTCAAAGCTCTTGTAAAGGATCTATAGACATTCATGGTAGTCTAAGAACTCTTCTCGGATGAACCAATCTTTGGTTGCTTGAAAGATAACAAGTGCTGAATCCCTGTAGAATTCTAGTTCACCAATGCTAAGGTTAATAGCTAATTTCAAACCGATGATGCAAGCTTCATATTTGGCTATATTGTTGGTGCATAAAAAGTGTAGACTTGATGCAGTTGGAATAAAGGAACCTATAGGGGAGATGAGCATGGCTCCAATTTCACAGCCTAGTTGATTGACGGCTCCATCAAGGCACATTTTCCATCTGACAATCTTGCTCGATTCGACTTCAACACAAAGTATGTGTTCATTTGGGAAGTCACATTTCAAGGATGAAGGTTCGTCTGCTAGTCCATCTGCTAAGAAGTCAGCTATAGCTTGTTCCTTGATAGCTTTCTATGAGACATAAGTGATGTCAAATTCGAATAGCATCATGAGCCATCGGGCAGTCCTTCTTGTGGCTGTGGGCTTCTCGAATAGATACTTTGTATGAGAGGAAGTAGTGCCAAAGTCTTTTAGTGACATAGACCAGAGTGAGACAGGTTTTCTCAAGAGGCGTGTATCTAGTTTTGTAGTCCACAAAATGCTTGCTCAGATAATAGATAGCCTGTTCCTTCTTCCCTGTCTTGTCATGATGTCCTAGTACACATCCCATGGAGTTGTCGTGCATAGTCAGATACAAAATCAGCAGGCGATCTGACTTTAGAAAGATCAATACAGGCGGACTTCACATATACTTCTTGATTTTGTCAAAGGCAATTTGGCAGTCTTTGTTCCATTGTGTTGGAACATTCTTCCTCAGTAGTTTGAATAGGGGCTCACAAATGGGAGTGAGCTGAGGAATAAAATGACTAATGTATTGGATGTAGTCCAGGAAGCTGCATACATCCTTCTCTACTAGTGGTGTAGGCATTCCAATGATTACTTTGGCTTTGGAGGGATAAACTTTTATGCCTCTTTTGCTGATGATGAAGCCTAACAATTTCCTATGGGAGGCTCCAAAGATGCACTTGTTCGGGTTTAGATTCAGTATGTATTTCCTCAGATGGGCAAACAGCTTCTGTAAATGCTTCAGATGATCTTCCTGATGATGAGACTTAACAATCATATCGTCAACATAGACTTCCATTTCCTTATTGATCATGTCATGGAAGAGGGCAGTCATGGCCCATTGCTATGTTGTCTCTGCATTCTTGAGACTGAAGGGCATTACTTTGTACCAGAATATACCCCAAGGGGTTGTGAAAGCAGTCTTCTCATGATCTTTTATGGATATCTTGATTTGGTTGTAGCCTGAGACCCGTCCATGAAGGACATCATCTTGTGTCCAATAGTACTATCAATGAGCAAATCAATGTGGGGTAAAGGGAAATCATTTTTGGGACTAGTTTTGTTTAGGTCTCTGTAATCTATGCACATTTGGACCTTGCCTTCCTTCTTAGGTATAAGGATGATGTTGGCTAACCATTGAGGATATTGGACGGACAAAAGAAAGCCGATGTCTAGTTATTTTTGTATTTCTTCTTTGAGAGCCAAGGACCATTCTGGTCGTAGACGCCTAGGCTTTTGTTTGATGGGATGAATATTCGAGTTAATGGGAAGCTTGTGGGTAACAAGGTCTATGTATAGACTAGGCATGTCTGCATAAGTCTATGCAAAGACGTCTATGTACTCTCGAAGTAAATTAAATAGGGCATGCCCCAAATCTAAAGTACTAGGGATCCCAATTTTCATAATTCTAGGCATGCCTTCTGACCCAAGATTGATCTCTTGGAGGACATCTACTAATGAAAGATTTCGGTTTTCATGGCATTCAAAAGCGTTAATCACCTCTTTCAGCATTATTTCTTCATCATTTCATTCTTCTTGTTCTTATTTTAAAAGAAAAGCTTTTAGTATGAATTTACATAAAAATGGCATTTAATACTTGAGGAGAATTTGGACTTAGAATAATACTCCAAGTTGCCTACATACTTGATGTTTGCATTAATCACTAGCTTAGTAAAGTTTGTTAAGTCTGGATCAAGTTGCACGTAGTTTTGGTCTTGGGGGTGGACCAAATTTACATTTTTTTTTTGAAAAGTAGCTAAGCTTGAAGTTACTTCCCATGTTGCCTACATACTTGACTTTTAAGCATAAATGCTTTTGGAAACATTGGTCTGTCAAGATCAAGATGCACATAGTTCTTTGACTACAAGGGTGTCAGCACCAAATTTTGACTCGGGTCATGTGATAACATAAAGACAACATAACAACATTTAGGCATCAACACTCTAAGCACCTTTGGCTTAGGAAGAGTAAGCCTAGACTCTAGGAGGTTAGGCATCCCCAAAGAGGTCTTTCTACATACTCTAGTCGTAAATGAATCAGTCAAAACACCCTGTCATAGCTCAAAATGCACCATTTCAGGATAAACCCTAATTTCACTAAAAAACACCAATGAGACTTTGAGGGTCCACATTTTAGAACCCCATTCATATCCTCAGTAAGTTTTTCATCTCTTGTAAGTTTTTCTCCAGCAAAGCATCACATATGGAAAAATTACCATTTTGCCCTTTTACCTTCAAAGGCCCAGAACTCACTATCTGTCATCTAGATCACGAATTTCTTTGCCTATACAAGCCTTTTTGTCATGAAGCATCGCAGGAAAACAATTCACATTTTTACCTTTTTTGACTTACGGGTGAAAAAATTACCATTTTACCCTTTTCACTTAGAGAATCTACCCCTAAAGCCTCAAAGGATCCTTGGAGCTTCTCTAGTGGTCCAAATGGTGGAATTTCAGATCCTATACATCCATGAATCTCCTTGCTCTAAGGAACTCATCCGATCCCCGAATCTAGAAAGGTTAGTTGCCATATCTCGGCCTCAACCTTAGCTTCAAATCTCTAGGTCTGAGAAGAGAATTTTGAAGTCTTGAACCTCTAAGAAATCTCAAATCTTCCCCAAAAGGTCAAAAGGTTGTTTTCCTACTTTCTGCTCTTATGAAGCTAGAATATTCTCTAGACCTCCAAATCAGGTTCAGTCGGTGTCCATTTCATCAGAATTACGAGGCCTTTGAAAAGTTGTCTAAGGAGCAAGAACTTTCACAAAATCTATCTGCCAAGATTCTCTCAAATACTCCAAAAGCATGACAAATCAGGTCTAAAAATCAAGTACTCAACCGACTCTTGGGAGTGCATCCAAAATAAAAAATTCAGATAGTCTATGGCCAGATCACTGTAAATTCAAAGCCTCGAGACTATTAGATCCACACTAATTTATAGAAAATCTATGACCCAAGCAGTCATTTATGTCTAAACCCAAAAAAAGTGCTTTTTGTTTATATTTGGTGCGTGGAATGCCCTTAAAAGTTCTCTTGGACCTGGAATGTAGTAAGGTCAGAGCCATTTTCTCAGTTTCATCCCCATCTTTAATAAAGCATTTCACAAACTCCTGGTTTAGGGAATGTCTAGCCATTCTATTTCACCCAGCTTCAGCTAGCTAAGAAACCCAATTTGTTCAAGTGACTTTGCTTCGAAAAACCCTCGGCAGCTGCCTGGGGACCCGATGACCAATCTGTCAGCTCCTGTAGCTCTAAGACTCCTCAAGCTTCAAATCCCCCAGATATGTCCCATGGAGACATTTTACAGAAAACCAGCAACATTCCCTATCCAATTATGTTAAATCGCTCAAAAAATGGTTTTAGACCTAATTTCCTACTCGGGTACCGTAATCTGGAGTAGTTAGATGTTGTGAGTCATCTAAACCTAGGGTTAGGCCACATTCAGATCAATTTTACCATCTTTCCCACTTAAATTACATCTGAGAGCTTTTCAGGTCAAAAAACCCTGATTTCACCCTTTTACCCTTTTCGTAATTTGGTTATGACTATACCAGTGCGATCAGAGCATCTGTGACCTCTAAAATTGACACTATTGGGTTGACTTCTGAGCTTGAGAGATCGCAGGGAGTGACGACATAGAGGGGGTTCGAAAAAAATCAAAAGCAGATATTATTCATGAGATGAATTAAAGCTAGATATTTTGCATTAAATGCACCCTCATCTTTA
>JAOXJP010113881.1:0-14042 GCA_025762735.1 Platanus orientalis
CTATCATCACCCCATGTGGGCTCTTGAGCTTGAAAGTTGGCTCAATCAGTGTTAATTTCAGAAGTCACAAATGTTGTGGTCGTCCTGGTCCAGTCAGAACCAAATTACAAAAAGGGTAAGGGGTGAAATCAAGGTTTTTTTTACCTAAAAAACTCTCAGATGTAATTTGAATGGGCAAGATGGTAAAATTGATATGAGGGTGGCCCATGGATAGATGCTCCCCAATCCAGGTGACTCACAGCTTCTAACTACGCGTGATTGCAGTACCCGAGTAGGAAATTAGGTCAAAAACCATTTTTCAAGTGATTTGACAAAATTGTACAAGAGATGTTGGTAGTTTTTCTGTAAAATGTATCTTTGGGGCATATCTGGGGATTTGAAGTTATTAGAGTCTCGGAGCTATTGAAGTTGACAGATCAGCTGTTGGATTCCCAAGAAACTGTAGTGAGCTTTTAGAAGCAGGGTCGTTTAAACAAATTACTTTTTTGTAGCTGCCTAAAGCTGAGTGAAATTTAATGGTCAGACATCTCCTAAAGTAGGGGTTTGTGAAATGCTTTATCAAAGATAAGGGTGAGACTGAGAAAATGGCTTTGACCTTACTGTATTCTGAGCTTGGGAGAACTTTTAAGGGCATTTCCCATGCTAAATATAGATAAAACGTGTTTTTTCTAGGTTTAGGCATAAATGAATATTTGGACCTTGGATTTTCTATAAATTAGTTTAGATCTGATAGTCTTGCAGCTCTGAATTTACTATGGTGTGGCCATTGACTATTTGAATTTCTGATTTCAGGTGCGCTCCCAGGAGTCGTTCGAGCACATGATTTTTAGACCTGATTTCTCATCCTTTTAGAGTATTGAAGGGAATCTTGGCAGATAAATTTTATGAAAGCCCTTATTCCTTAGACAACTTTTTGAAGGCCTCATAATTCTGAAGAAATAGACACCGACTAATCCTGATTTGGAGGTCTACAAAATATTCTAGCCCTATAAGAGCAAAAAATAGGGAAACAACCTTTTGACCTTTTGGGGAAGATTTGAGGTTTCATAGAGGTTTGAGACTTTGAAACTCTCTTCTCAGACCTGAAGATTTAAAGCTAAGGCCGAGGTCAAGATATGGTGACTGACCTTTTTGAATTCAGATATTAGATGAGTTTCTAAGAACTTTAACAAGGGTCATTTCTTGGTTAGGGTTATCATAGATTAAGAGATTGGTTGTTGCCGCTCTTGAGTAGTGTCTGACTTGTGATGACTTCTATGGAGCAAGGGGGCTCAAGGATGCATAGGATCTAAAATTATACCATTTGAACCATAGGAGAGGCTTCAAGGGTCTTTTGAGGGTCTAGGGGTCATTCTCTGAGTAAAATGGGTAAAATGGTAATTTTTTGCCAACAGATCGAAAAAGGGGAAAATGATAATTCTTTACCTGTGTTGCTTCATGATAAGAATGCTTACATAGGCAGAGAAATTCAATTATTTGATGACAAATAGTGAGTATTAAGCCTTTGAAGGTAGAAGGGTAAAATGGTAATTTTTTTATATGTGATGCTCTCCTAGAGAAAGACTTGCAGGAGGTGGAAAACTTATTGATGACATGAATGGGGTTCTAAAATGTGGACCCTCAAAGTCCCATTGGTGCTTTTGAGTGAAATTAGGGTTTGTCCTAAAATGGTGCTTTTTGGGCTGTAATGAAGTGCTTTGACTGATTCAGTTGTGACTAGAGTATCTGGAAAGATTTCTTTAGGGATGCCTAACCTCCTAGAGTTCAGGTTTGTTCTTCCTAAGCCATAGGTGCTTAAATTCTTGATGCCTAAATGTTCTTATGCTGTCCTTATGCTATCACATAACCCGAGTCAAAATTTGAGTGCTGACAGCCTTTGGTACCAATATGATACCACACCTAAGATTGTAGGGTACTTAGATGCAGATTGGGCTAGTGATGTAGAGAACCATAGAAGCACTAGTGGATGGTGTTTTTATATTGGCAACAATCTTGTCTCTTAGCACAGTAAGAAATAAAACTCTATTTCATTGTTAACTATAGAAGTTGGATACATTGTAGCTAGGAGCACATGTACTCAACTTCCTTGGATGAAGTAAATTCTTAGGGACTATGGAATTGCACAACGCACAATGAGCCTATTCGTGGACAATCAAAGTGCAATTGACATCTCTAAAAATCCAGTTTAACACTTAAGAACCAAGCACATTGATATCCGACATCATTTCATTAGGGAATTGGTGGAGGACAAGACTGTGTTGCTGTCCTACATAAAAACCAAGGATTAACTTGTTGTCATCGGAACAAAACCACTTAATTCCTGTTGGTTCAAATACCTCCGAATTGCAATTGGTCTATGCACTATATAAGTTAATCAAAAAATGGGAAAAATGGGCATATGAGGTGGCTACAAAGACAAACAACAGAGAGGGAGAGGATCTATGAAGGAACAGGGAAATTGATCCTTGATCGATCACAAGATTAGTGATCGATCAGGCACGGTCGATCATGAAAAATGCATTATTGATCAGGGTTGCAAATTTAATTGCTTCGAGATTCATGAAACCCCATTTTAGAATAATATAAAACCCCAAAAACCTTTCATTCCTTATTTTCTAAGAAGTCTAAAAACTCTTGTTCTCTTAGAAACCCTAACCCTAGCCTTCATTTATCATTCCCTTGCCTATTCTTAACCATGCCTTGCTACAAGATTGTTGGGAAGAAGAATGCTTCCAAGGATGCTTCTGGCTCTAAGCGTGGTGGTACCAAGGGAAAGGAACCAACAAGTTCTCAAGGACTACCATCTAAGAGATCGAAGATGCCCAAAGGTGGTTCATACTCACCTTTCAGAAATAAGTAAAGTCAGGCTTGCTATGAAACCACATTCTCTACAAGGAACTTAGTGATCAAGAGGACCGTGGCTCTTGATGCCTTTACACCATCCAACTCTATGAGCATATCATTGCTTGTGGGTGGTTGCTACTATTTTCACTCAAGGGACACATCCACGATGAAGTTGTTCAAGTCTTCTACATGAATATCTTCAACGAGAATTTTTTGATATATTCCTTCCACTCCATCTACAAGATCCCGATTACGATCAATCACGACTTCATCATGACCTTTTTGGGGATTTCAATTATCCTAAATGCAATCTCATTCCCTCCTCTATAGATGCCCAAAGAGGACAAGGCGACAATGACAATGCGTCTGTGTAAGAGGACCATCAGATGGACCACCAAGTTTGACAAGAATCACTGCAAGCCCATTGTGTAGTTCCTGTTTTATGTTTTCACCTACATCCTTCTTTCTATGACACATCAAAGTGGCAACACCTTCAATATGGCCTACCTGATTGACTCCATACTAGAAGGGAAGCATATTGATCTTCCTTTGATCATCTTCTTCGTCTTCTTGAGGGTTGTCGTTACTGATCATCCCATAGGCAACCTACTTTTTTTTGTCCTCATATCTCAGATCCTAAAAGGACAGAAGGTTCCCCTACAATCCAGAGTTCATGCTTGTCGGACTCCTCTTATTGGGCTCAGCACACTCTAGAGGATGCATATTTTGGACACAACTGGGGATCAGCTTACTAGCACTACCTTTCATGCTCCTCCAGCCCGCTCCACCTCTTCCTCTACAAAGAAGAGGATGATCAACCTTCTACAAAATATTATGACCAAAGTGAAGAAAAGCCTAAAGAACTAAAGGCTCTTCGCAAGAACTAGAAAGCAATTGTGACCTACTTGTCTCTCACCACTCTTAAGGACCCTATCTCACTTATATCCCTTAGTGAGGATGAGACTGAGAATGAGGATGGAGGTCAGGAACATCTCAATGAGGAGGAAAACGAGGGAGAAGATGAAGACAAGGAAGATGAAGAAGAATAGGATGAGGAAGGAGTAGAAGAGTCTAAGGAAGAAGAAAAGTCTGATGAGTGAGGGTTGTCATCTATTGGCCGATGTGTCTGTTTTTTTTTTTTTTTTTTTTTGGATTACACATGTTTTTTTCTTTTTACTCTTATATTTTGAGACCTTGCGTCTAATCTTTTGATCTTCACTGATTGTATATCATCTGTGAATCAATGACATTGCCTAACATTTTCATGTTGTTTGTTCATTGCTATCTCTTAGAAATTACATGGCAAAAAGGGGGAGAAATAAACTAAGGGGAGTAAAACTAAAAACTATAATTACCTAGAACTACAATAGATAAGAATTGCAAAAGAGGAACATATACATTGTATCTCACCTTCCACTATTCACACATCATGTAATTTTTACAACTTTGGTTTCTAGACTCACTGTGCTTGAAGAATGTATGTGTGCTGTGAATATGTGCATGTTTTTAGGTACAAAAGTGAAATGAGATCTTTTGCTAATGAGCATTCAAGTGTAGTTCTGTTTTTCAGTTTACTTGCATGGGTTAGTATGTAATAATGGTCTTGTATCTATCTTGATCCTATGTAAGTTTGGTCTGGTATGTAAAAGGGTCCTAAAAGGTTTTGCCATGGAATTGACAAGGGGGGAGATTGTTAAGAAATGAATTGTCAATCACATGGACAAAATAAATGAGTTGTAATGTACTATCTCAAAGTCTGCTAAGAATCCCATGCCTACAAGTAAGAAGACAGATGAAGGACTAAAGACCTGTAGACCTGAGGCAGTGACAAGTCAAAGGAAGTGAGAAACAAGACTAAGAATCAAGAAGTAGACCCCTGACAAGGATGACAAAGACAAGAAATGCAAAAGACAAAAATTCAAGTGATGCTCATGACAAGCACAATCTCAGAAAATACCCACACTATTCACATTGTAGTAAAACTTTATAAAATAAACCTAAGAGGGGGTGTGAGGAAGCAAGATGGGCCTTAGGACACTTGTGTTGGTCCTAAAACATTGGGGGAAATAGAACCAACTCAGAAATCTTATGACAGAAAAAAATTCAGGAAAAAGGTCCCCTGATCGATCATAAGATTGGTGATTGATTATCGCTTGATCGATCATGAGTAGGATTTCAACCCAAAATCAAAACTCTTGAGAGTTGTGATTCCACAGCCTAGTTAATCACATATTCATGATCGATCATGAAAAATGCATGATAAATCATGCATGTGAATCTCAGAAAAATCTTTCTTATTTTTAGAGATTCCAATCTAAGAATTCTACCACTTATCCGTTAGAAAAATTTCTAATCCTGCAGACTAAGACTAGGCTTAACTCTAAAAATGGGTAAGAATACCCTAGGTTGAAGGAGAGACATCTATGCAAAAAGAAAAATATTGTCTGAAAAGTGTGGCTAGTCTGAAAGCCAAAAAGCTTAGATTTTTACTGTGTGAAAGACCTTGTAGTGTTGAAAAATCACTTTATGTGATCTCCTCCTTGTTTCCTATTTTGAATATCTAAAGGGGAGGCAACCTTGGTTATCCATTGAGAGGAAACCGTCAAGTTACAAGGCATCAAAGAGCAATCTCTGATGCATTTAAATCTGTGGAAGAAAAGACACATCAACTCACTGTAGGAGCACCCACAACTACTATACTTTGCAAAATCAACCTATACGAGGTAATATTTCATTCATCTTATTGATTATTGTTTAAGTCCCTTCCACCGGAGACACCGGAGATGCATTACACTCTTCGAAGACAAAGAGGGTAGGTTAGTGCTTACATAACAAGTAGAAACGTTTTTGTTTGAATTTTTACCTAGATTGTCTATATTTTAATATGAATAAAATTACTGAAAACTCAAGTTAAGCTTTAAGAGTGGACGTTGGTCGTAGTGCCAAACAACTATAAATATTATGTCTTGTGGTTGTTTGTGATCTCTTTACATTGTGCTTACTGTGATCAACACACTTGTGAATACTTTAGTGTATTAATTGTGTTAATTATAATGTAGTCGAAAGGACCAGTCAATTGATCAATCCTGCAGACGTTAATCATTAATCTTAATAACCAGGAAAGCTTAGTTTATTGAAGAAAACTAAGAAAGGTCAAGGACATTGTGATTAATCCTATTCACCCTCCTCTAAGATAAAATTTCAAAGGGCACTTTATGCCTTTATCATGTTCCTAGCAAGCTCATCATAATCATGTTCAACTAATGGAGCAGTCTCAACAACCTCAGCAAAGGTCCTCAGTTGGGTAGTAGTAATCTAAGTACAAATAGTAGTCCTAAGTCCCCTTTAGAACTTCTTAGCCTTGGTCTCATCATCTTTTGCTATTAGTGGTGCATAACAGGCAACTCTAAGAACTTCCTCTTATATTAGAGAATAGTCTTGCTACCTTGGGTAAGTTCAAGAAACTCAGGCATCTTCTTGTGTCTTAATCCCTCTGGAATGAAATACTGGCAGAAGGCGTATAGGAACACGTCCCATTTAGGTAACTCTGTAGCATCATATGTGAGGGTATCCTGGGTGGCATTCCACCAATGATCTACGTCACCTTTTAGAGCAAAGGTGGCAATGGATACTCTTTGCTCACTCCATGATGACAAAGATCTTCTCAGTTTCTACAATCTAATTCTTGACTTCCATGGGGTCAAAAGTCGCCATAAACTTTACATATGGAAAAATTGCTTATAGATGTCACTATCATCTCTAACTTTCCTTTCTTAGGGTTATTCCCCATGTATAACCTTCTCTCTGACCACATCGATCAACTCCCTAATCACATCAAAAACACTAGCCATGATATCACCCCTTCAACTGTGCAATGGTGGAAAAATCTAATCAAGTGCTTCTTCTCGATGGCATCTCTGACTCCTAAAATAAGACAAATAACATGTCTCAGAACTAGAATGTAATAGTTATCATCTACTCAACTTTAAGATATAAGAAATCCTCTAATCATAGACATCAAAGTGGATAATCAATTAATCCTCAAAGATTTTTGCTAACTTATCCAAAAACTTAATCCATAACTCTAAAATAACTTGGATTGTCTACATAATCTGTAAACCTAGACTTTGATACCAAGTTGTCAAGACCAAAATCCATGGGCCATGAAGTGGGCCGGGTCCTGATCTGTGATATGGGAATGACTTGCCCCACACCCGTTTATCATAACAGAGAGACCAACGAGCTCAGAGTGATAAAAGTTTAGAATTGATCCTAGAGTGGGGGTGAATAGGATAATTAAATTTTTTTTAATTCCCTTTGTTCATTCTAATCACCCATTTTTTCTTAACTTTCTTAATCTTATTATTTATTTACAATGGAAGTCTCTTGATTAGCAAATTACTTGTTTGTGAACCAATCATTGACCACAAGACTCAGTCATGCACTATAGTGTTACCTATAGCAAAACAGGAGTAGGGTTGTTAAGCTCCCTAAGATTATTTGGTTTACCCTTTTTAATCTTAAGTGTTAATGTGCACAATTTTAATGAACGGAATAACTATAAATGGATTGATAAAGTAAAAATGTAAGAAATCAAACACAATCAACAGACACACAACACAGAGAATTTTATAGTGGTTCAGCACAATAGCCTACGTCCACTCAAAAGCTCACAACCGAGCTATATAATTTTATTAAGATTGAAACAATACAATCATGGAAAAAATTAAATAAAATCCTAACTACTTGTAATGCAAGCCAATCTACACTCGGTGTCTCCGGTGAGTGTGGTTTATACTTCCAGTGTCTCCAGCAATAGTGCTCAAATCTCTCGATGTCTCTAGCAGGAGTATTCACAGGTTTATGAGAGTAATTTAAACAAAGCAAAGATTACCTCTTTGAAGGTTGATGTAGCTTTTACTAGATTTAGGAATACTCCTTTTTGAGCAAGATAAGACTTTTGAATCCCATGCGAGTTTCCTTCGGACAACCCTTGAATCCTGCTTCTTGAAGATTTGCCTTAGTAGGGATAAAGAGGGGGCTTTGATTGGTCTACATCCTATCTAAGTATATGGATTGATAAGCACACGGTTTGAGAAAATAATTTCTTTTAAGAACACCAAAATTTTGAGCAAAAAGTATTCAACATGGTTCTAAACCAATTACTTTGCTCTTTGGCACTTATCCCTATTTATAATAGACCTAAAGTTATAATGTCCATAGGATAAGAATAGTTTCTAATAGTCAAATCATGTCCACCATTATTTTGTTTTAAATTTTTAAGTTTTTAAGTCAGTCTAGGCATTTCTAGCACTTTAGATTGATCATAGTGCTCAGTTCTTAGCAAAATAAGCACCCGAGAAGCCTTGGTTTGATCCAAATAAATTTGGATCGATTTAAATAAGTAGGATCAAACTAGGGGCCTTGGATTGATCCAAAGTCTCTGTAATCCCAAAAAATGTCTAGAGAGGCCATAGAGACTTCGAGATCACCCCTCCAAGGTCCGGGAAGGTCTGTAGACCTTTGGAAACTTTTGTAATACCTTTGATCACTATGGCCATGCCACCTTACCTAATTTACCTTTTGTGAGCTCAAAGTGAAATGTGAATCCTTTGGAGTGATTTTCAAGTTTTCAATTAGCTTTTCTTGAGTTAGTTTTTCATACTCTGAGGTAGTTCTTTGTGCTTGAGGCAGTTCTTCATGAAGCTTGAACTAGACAACCTTCTAGACTCTAACATGACTCCTTACATGTCATAGTCTATACAATGCTTGTATTTTATAGTTCATAAAATTTACAACTTTTACATTAACAAGTGAGTCATCAACCTTCTTATATATTCACATCATTTCCCATATAAATGGACTATCCTGTTAATTTCTCATCCATTTAAGTTCATTTATAATAATCACATCATAATGGAATAATAATAACAGTCATAATCCAAAGTAAGTGTAGCATAAATAATATGATAACATCAAATTCAAATATCCTAAAACCCAAAGTAGAGGCCTCAACATGCCCATGAAAGAACATATACAAATTCTTTCCCAAAATGGCATATTCAAAGTACTAAAATATAATACATCTTCATCAAGCAAACTAAAGGTAAAATAAAATGTCACATCTTTGGGCTTAAAATCCCCTCCAACATCTCATCTCGCTATATCCCAAATGGCCTCTACAAAAACCTATCCTCCAAGACTCCATCTGTGGGTAGTATCAAATTTTGGGTAAACTTTTTTTTTTAGATAAGTAATAATTGTATTAAAGCCAAAAAGATTACATTCTAGTGTAGATACACTGAGCAGAATCTCTAACGATTACATCTTTCAGATTTAGAGGAAAATCTTCAGGGTAGATGAGTTGTTCATTATGGCCCATATTCCAAGACACAAGAATATCTTCTGGTTGATTGGCTTCTCTCCATACATGATTGATAGCAATAGTAGCAAATCTGTCTTTTAGGTTCCATATTTGATGTGCTAAACAAAGGATTTGCTAATGACACTTTGTTTTGTGATTCAACACATCCACTGCAACTTTTGAATCCGTAGAAATCCATAGTTGAGAACGACATTTTTTTATAGCCACTAGGATGCCATGTAGTATGGCATATATCTCCTGCCAAAGTATGCTCCAAGTCTGAGCCTCCCCTACATAAGCAATAATGGGTGAATCCAAATGGTCTCGAAATACTCCCCCATACCCTACACCGTTTTGGTTGATTAAGCTATCACATGAGAGTGCCCAACTATGTACTAGCGGATTTATCCATCTACACGTATTTGGGTTTTGACTACTAGTGTTCTTTTCTAGCTCCCAGTTTTCAGCCATGTGTTGTTGCAATGGAGTCTTCCCCACATCTACTTGAAGCCAATGGATTCAGCTTAGCAAAAGGATACGCAGTTTATGCCACATTAAAGAGGCTAAAGATAATCACAATAGCAAATAGGAAGAATCAAGATAAAGTAAAGAACAAAAATAGATATGAGAGTACCTTAAATTTACTAAATATGTATCATTACTATGATTTGAGTATACACATGTCACAAGATAACCACAAGAGAGTCCAAAGTGAACCAAACTGAATCATGCATATGTCACATACTAAATATTATATGTACATGACAAGTGCTATATGTCTCATGCCAAATGATATATGCAACATGTTAACCCATAAGGGGTCTTTATCACATAATGAAATCCAATGTAAATAAAATATGAAAGGTCTCCCTAAAATCAAAAACATATATCTCATGTAAGGGTCTCTAGTAAAACAAAACACATGACACACATAAGGGTTTCTGACAACACAAATCACATAACCTGCATAAGGGTCTCTGACAAAACAAATCACATAACCCGTATAAGGGTCTCCGACATAGCATCTCACATAATATATATTGGGTCACTAGGGCCGTTTCACCTATTAATGTGACTAGGTGATTGGGTACCTGATGGCACCATTTGTAAAACCCGGTAACTAGGCATTATATATTGGACTACTAGGATCATCTTCACCTATTGATGTGACATAATGATTAGGTACCTAATAGCACCATTTATAAAGCTTGATTAGTATATTGGACCACTAGGGTTGTCTTCAGTATTGATATGACTTGATGATTAGGTACTTGAAGCCATAAAAGCTAATCTACAAATGGGTCTCTAGGGCCAAGAAGGGCAACCCATATAGGGTTCTCTAGGGCTATGTCTAACTAACCCATATAAGGGTCTTTAGGGTCATAAAGACTCTATACATAAAAGGGTCACAAGGACCAACCCACTTAGGGGTCTTTAGGCCCAAAACAACATATTCCTGTATAGGGGTATCATATCATATCCTCATACTCAAAGCCAAAAGCCAAAACTATGTTTATGTAAAGTAAAATAGATACTACATAAGTATATCATTTAAAATGTTTACATATCCTATCTCATGAAGAGTCCAAAGAATGAAATAATAAATCATATGAAAGGGGTCACATGCCAACATGAAAGTCGAGATATTTGACCCAAATCTATGGATATATGGGAGGTTCATGAATGTAAGATTGTCTTATGCCAATATCCATAAAGGTTAAAAACTAAGTATCTCAAGTTCTTTAAAACCCATGTATAAGTTCAAATAAAATGCCTCATGAAAATAGTAAAGCAAACCATGCCAAAGACAACATGCTCATGCCTTAAAAAATTACCACATTATACAAAGCCTAAAGTATTACACGTGAATTCTAAGATTCTAGCATGAGAATTAATAAAATATTATAAATTACTATAAGTCAACATGTAATTAAAGGATTTCACCAAAGAAGACAATAAGCTCATGCAAGGAATCCAAAGGCATTTAAGAGAGATGTAAATAGTATGAAAAATCAGTAAAAGGTATTTTATCAAACATGTAGAGTACAAGAATTAAGGAACTCAAAGGAGGTCAAAGGGGGGAACCCAATCTTCACCCTAACAACCTTTTTAACCCCTACAACCGATGTAAACCAAGCTCCCAAACTCCTTCATATATGTTAGAGACCATCCAAACCATTCCACAAAGCTCAATTCACAATAAACCAACTTCATAACCCAAGAACATCATGCAAACCAATAAGAAAATACTTAGTAACATGCTCATATCAAGGAAATATGATCCATCTCTAAGAAATCAATATTCTCAAAAGGAAATAAAGATGAATTCACCCAAAAATAACTGACAAACATCAAATTTGAGATCCTAAGAAAAATAGTGAGCATAAGTTGCATATCCACTCACAATCAATTTTCATAGAGATCAATCAACAAATAATTGTAAACATAGAATTGAATCATATTTCGAGGAATCTAAGAATTGAAAATATAAGCATAAACTACATATCTACTCAATAAAAGATCTTATACTTGATCTTGAAGAGAATCTTCCTCCAAAGGCTTCTTTACTTTATCCAAGTTTTTTTCCTCTACAAGAAAACATGGTATTCAATGGTTAGAATACATAAACTGAGATGGATAACCAAGATTCATACTCAACTAAGCTTAATCTAAGAAGAAAATCACATGTTCTAGAAGATTTTCAAAGTTAGGAGTGAAACTTACAAAATTAGGAAAGATTTCTCTTTTCCTCTCTTAGGCTCCTTTAATTTCTATAGGATTTAATATTTTTTTTTATCTAATTGACCTAAATGAGAGTTTAGATGAGTTATATCTCATCCAAGATGAGATCCCACATGTGTGGGGTTCCAATGGGTGAAAACCAAGTAAAAATGCCATAAAAATGTAATTTTTGAAACTTTCAGCATTTCCTAAGCATGATCGATCATGAGATCTGTGATCGATCATGGGTTTCTCTAAAAAACTATCGAGAGCTTGGATCCTTCTTGCATGATCAATCACGAGAGTGTGATTCTTCTCGTGATTTGGGATGAATCATGCTT
The DNA here is from genome assembly GCA_025762735.1 of Platanus orientalis. Lineage (NCBI taxonomy): Eukaryota > Viridiplantae > Streptophyta > Magnoliopsida > Proteales > Platanaceae > Platanus > Platanus orientalis. The sequence continues at coordinate 12,271 of JAOXJP010113881.1, forward strand.
CTTTCAAAAAATTCAACACTGTCCCTCAACTGAAAATGGGAATAATTCTTTGTAGAAAACTCTTAATTATGCATTGTTTAAGGCATTAGAAAGTAGACTCAAAGACCTTTCCAATTATATATGGGTTACACTCATATCGTCTCGGAATTGGTACTATTTTGCTCATAAAGTTACCCAAATTACACACTTGAAAAAACTTTGGAACTTAACAAGTTCATGGTCCAACTTAGGTTCTACACTTCTACCTTATTACAAAGGATCCCTAAACCATTCTATGGTTTGTATAAAATATGTGAAATGATAATTTTATCCTTATGGGAAAAAATTACAATTTTTCTCTTTAAGTACAACATGGGGTGTTATAGAAGTGGTTTACAAGACAACACCTGAATATTTAGTTCCATGAATTTGAATATCCAATACTTGAATTTCACTCAAAGTGAAATTTAGGCATTGGGAACTTAAATGCCCACTAGTGGGCCAGTGTTATTTTAGAGGGTGGTCAAGTGTTCTAGGGGACTTGGGGATGAATTTTATGGTCATTGGGATGGGTTTTCACCTTTGTATATGTTCTGTTCCACAAAAATAATGCATAAGAAATCTCAAAGGCTGGACGTTTGAATTTAAATGCCCTACCCCTAAATTTTCAGTTGAAGAAATTCAAGAGTTGGGCATTCCCGCAGCCTTTATGTGTTGATTTTGTTAATTTTTTCTTAGTGCTTGTGTGTGCCACTAGTTTATACACATACAAAGGGGGAGGATACTCACAATGTTTGGTCCTTCATGTCATATACATGTACACATGTATGGTTACATGCAATTTTCCATAAAAGAGAATAAAAATAGGGAAAATACATTATAAGCACTGAAAGCATGATGGCCATACATTTCAGAATCTAAACAGACATAAAAGCAATTATAAAATTAACATATTAAATCAAATAATGAAATAACAATTACGATATTTTAGTTTGTTCTCGATGCCTAAAATTCCCTTCTCCACACCTAAATTTGAGCATATGCCTGAATTTTCTCAGAGGAGAAGTTCAAGCATTGGCTCAGTAGCAAGTCCTCTACGGGCTAAGGGGACATTGAAGTGGGTTAAGGTCATAGAGTGTATTTACAGTCTTGTAGGGGCCTATAGGCCCTCAGGTGGACAAAAGAGAAGGTTTTATAGATATCACAAGCTTGACACCTAAATTTCTACATACGCTTGAATTTTAATTTCCCATGCATGAATTTTAGTGATGAAAATTCAAGCATTTAGGGTTTAGAGGGGCCACAGTGGGAGGGATCCCATACAGACTAGCTAGGGGGCTTCCTTGAGTCTAGTTCTTGTCATTGGTGGGCCCAGGGGTCTGATATGTGGACCCTTAAATCCTACGCCTGAAATTAGCCCCTATTGTGTGTTGGACAGAAATCCAACAACCTTTTTCTTTGCTCATTTGGACACCTTTCTGATGTCAGATGGTCCTAAAATTTTACAGGGAGGTGGGTGACCCTACCAATGGCTTACCATAAACATTTTAGGTCCAAAAGTGGAACCTATAAATTGATACTAATGCACAAAGAATCATTCAAAAATGAATTATATATATATATCCCAAATCACCACTACCTCTGTCTAAAAAGAGTAGAAAATAGTGAATGACCCGAGGTTTTGCAAGGGCTATTTCATGAGACAAATAGAACCCAATTTTGATGAAATTTGGTATGATGGTAGGTCACCATATTAGGGATTTACCATAAATATTTTATCTGATTCCACCTAG